>JAKLLW010000803.1:0-23535 GCA_022814695.1 Neocatenulostroma microsporum | reverse complement strand
CACGAAGTAGCACTTGATATCGATGAGATCGCAAATTCCGCTCTTCTGTCTGCTACAGCGATACTCCGGGCTGTCGTGCAGGACACTGAGATCCAGGGACATCTCAATGGGCTACCGACATACTTCGACTTGATGATCGCTTTTGCCGTTGTGTTCATGCTGAAGGTATCGACAAAGTATGCAACTTCCGTACGAGTCGACACGAGCGAGATCAGGTCGTTAGTCGTGGATCTGGTGAGCGTGCTCGACAACGTCACATCGACCATGCATCCTAGACATCTGCTTGCCAGCGTCGCGCGTGGAGCGAAGACGTTGCTGCAGAGAGTTAGTCCGCCAGAGGTCCGAGGACCGTTTCCTTCCAATGCTCACGTAACGATGAGCCAACCGACTTTCGATGAGACCATGTACGACATGTCGAGCCAATGGAACGGCGTCTCATTCGACAACTTCTTCATGGGAGAGTTCGACTTTCTGTCAACACAAGACGTTATGAACAATTTCCAGCCCGAATACCAGCAGTACGTGCAAAAATCGCAATCGCAACCGCCGCAGCCACCGCAACCGCCGCAGCAGATGTAGACTCGCGATTTGCGGTTCTCTGTTTGCTGAGCGATCTTCGAGGGTGCACTGTTATCAGAGTACGAATTGACAGCAGCTCTTGCACCAGCAGCCTGCAGCGCTCGTTTCTGGCGTCCGCGGGAATTCGACGAATCATGCGGTCTCCTATGCTGTGACTGGCTTGCCAGATGTTCTGGACTGGAGTAACGACTGGATGGCCATCTCTTTGAAGTCCGATAGCGAGGGCGTTTGCATGACTGGGTCTTTCGCCAAATCGTCCCACCGCCGGAGTGCTAGCTTGGCTTCAAGAAGCGGATCCTGTCGCGCGAGTTTGACCTCATCATCGTCGTAGGGCCCTCCCTACGCGTCAGTCAGCCCTCACTCGGACTATGCATGCGGGAATGGATACTTGAAACTTCAGCGTCATCTTGCTGCTCTTGCTGAGTCCGTCGTAGTACGCTGGGTCTACAGCACACAGATACCTCTTCGCAACCACGTGTGCGCCGACGAGCTGACAGACCTTCTCGCTGAAACCGAGCTGTCTGAGATACTGCTCACCTACCATCTCGTGGCTCGCTTTGCCGACGTTTGTACCATCTGGAGCGATCATCGATTCCATCTTTTCGGCAGCTGGTATAAATCGGCCGACGTCGTGGAGCAGTGCCCCAAGCACCGTGTCGTCATCAGCGTCTGCTTGCTGAGCCAGGGTGGCGGCCTGCAGAGAGTGCTGGAGCTGGGAAACATTCTCGCCGAGGTAATCAGCATCGCCTTGAGCTGTGATGAAGGCAAACATGTCGGTGATGGCCTGGCGGGCGTCGCTTTCAGCGGGCGAGACTGCATCGATAGCCATGGCAAGATTGTTGGTTGTAGATCGCGGAGAGGACGGAGATGTGCAATCAAAAGTACATACAACTGGAGGATCTGCAACACGTGCATGTGGCACGGCGGGAAAGCCGCTGCGGTGAAGTGATGGGGGCCGTTGCCGGAAAGAAGCCCGAAGTTCGGCCTTCGTTCCTGCCAAACACAACAACACATGCACGTCCTCGACGTCATAGAACCACAACGGTGTATCGGACTTCATGTCGACGCGCGGTGCGGGGACTATAACAATGGCCGACCTGACGGGCCTGGTAGAAGCACTTGGCGAACAGCACATCATCCCACCCTCGACACTCACCAACATGTCTCCAATCCAGCTCACCGAGCAGCAGATCTCGCAGTTTGACACTCAGGGCTTCTTAGTGCTTCGCGCCGCCGAGCACAATCTTGTTGATCCGTCCGCGTTGCAGCAATGGACGCACGAAGTCAAGAACCTGCCACTTGAGAAAGGCAAATGGATGCCGTATCTTGAGATGAGATCTGATGGAGAGCGTCAGCTCATGCGCACGGAGAACTTCGCCGACTATCACGAAGGCTTCTCATCTCTACTTCATGGCAATGATCTAAAGGACATACTCAAGCAGGTCGCTCGGGATGACATGCTCCTCTTCAAAGACAAGATCAATTACAAGCTCGCTGGCGGCAACGGCTTTGGAGCTCATCTCGACGCTCCGGCATACGATCACATTGAACAGATCGAGCACACCACTGCCAACATTGCCGTCGACGCTGCAACTCACGCTAATGGTTGCGTCGAGGTCGTGCCGGGGAGTCATAAGATGAACGTTGAGCTCGCAGAGGGTGGGCGCATCAGTCCGAAGTGGGAAGCAGAGCAGCAGTGGTCGCCTGTGCTGCTCGAGCCAGGTGACCTACTCATCTTCGGCAGCCATCTGGCACACAGATCGGCACCAAACAAGACAGACAAGTCGAGGTCCAGCGTATACGCCACCTACCACAGAGTATCTGATGGTACTGATCTCCGTGCGAGATACTACGCTGATCGCAGGGAGAACTTTCCGCCGGACCATGGTGAGTCTCCAAAGTCAACCCATCGTGAGTGGGTAGCGATGAGCTGACTTCGTCTACAGAGAGAGTTCCAGGCAAAGACTATGGTCCCGGGGTGAAGAGGTACGCCTTTGCCGCGCCTTTCACAAAGATCGAGACGCAGGGTACATCTGTGAGCGTCCAGGAAGTGGCATGATAGGCGTTGCATTGGCAGAAGGGAGCCGCGCGAGGAGATGGAGCGGGCTGGTGCGATGCTGCTACGATCGTGTTTCTGTGTCGTACTTCTGCTTCTGAGGCCACTTTGGTGTTGGGCGCTGACTTGTACTGCTTTACGCTGTCACGACTGCTGTTCCAGTATGTGACAACATGTATGACAAAACGATGTCTCCTGCACCCGGGTTAGCTTGATCATCTCCGAGCGGTGTTGATTCGTCCCTGCCTCTGTACAGCCGTGAGTGACCGTGCGCACTTGGTCGCCACCTTAGTGGCGAGTACTTCTTATATCGGTAACACTGATCCCTACATGACTATACAGTCTGTACAAACACAGCTATCCACATTAGTTCAACTGCGCCAATCCCACTATCAACACGTAGCAGCCGGCTACCCACATCGCCATCGCCTAACTCCACTCCGACGCCACGCTCGACGCATCCGAACTCCTCGTTACCTAACACCCACTGATACATTTCGCACTCTGCATCCCCTTCGAGTACGATGCTGCATTGAATGTCTGCTTCAAGTAGCAGGCTGTCCCGCTCAGCGTGACCCCGAAGCATTTAGTCGCGCTGTTGCAGATACCAATGCATTGTTCCATACTGCTGACTGTGAACGGGCTAGCGGACGTATCTCCGCGCAAGTGATCCTCATCGCATTCGATGGCGTATGACTTTGAGCCAACGACATAAGTGGTGCCATCGCTGAATGGGCAATTGAGGGAGTAGGTGCGGGAGGAGTCTACTGCGCGCGCGCCCCCTGGAGATGATTATCAGCAACCATCCATTGTCGTGCCAGAGTCGGGAGTACGTGCAGACTTACAAATATCGGCGTTGCTGTTGACGGCGCCGATGCCATTCTTCATGTAGCATGAGTTCCTAGAACCACCAGTGTTTTGCTGCGGACATAACATCAGTATATCTTCCCGCCAAGGGAGTGGATGTATACATACGAAAGACACATCAACACATGAAGAGTTCGCGTTGCATGAAGCCAAGCAGTCGCTGAAAGAGGTCGAGTACACCATGCCAATGTCGCACTTCGAGCGATCGACGCCGCATTCGATTGCAAACGTAAGATCTCCGCTGGTGCAAGACGTTGCATTGGCGGCTGGGCAGGCCAAGCTTGAGGAACAAGCAGGGGCGGCTGCGTTGGTACTGGACGCAGCCGCCGTGCTCGAAGGCGGGATAGTCACAGTAGTCGTGCTTGTCGACGTGGTGGTGCTCAGTACGGAGGGCGAAGTGGTCGATGAAGATGAGCTCAGTACGGAGGGTGAAGTGGTCGATGAAGATGAGCTCAGTACGGAGGGTGACGTGGTCGACGAAGAGGAGCTGCTAGCGGCAACATACACGACAGAAGTACTCACTTGCGTTGTTGTGGTAGTCCCATCTATCGTGTCGGAAGAGGAGGATGGCGGCAGTCCTGTGACGGTGATGACGGTCGTGGACTTAGCGGTCGAAGTCGACGTTCTCGCAACGGCATTGCCGACAAGGCTGGCGGCTGCAAGCCAGAAGAACGAGCGTGGGAGAACCATCCTGAAGGTGGCTCACTGGGCGATGTGCAGAGCACCGTGGAGATGCTGGCTGATGCTGAAGAGTCCGACGAAAGCGAGGAACGCCATGTCTGGGAGCGACCTGAACATGCTCTTCTTACCGGAAGTACCCCTCGTCTCAGCAAGACTGGATTTACTCTATTGTGCGGTCAGTATAAGCCGAAAGTGGCAAACAAACTGCTGTAGAAGTATGTTTTGGAGCATCAAGCTGGATATTGGAAGTGTCGCAACTGGTTGCAATCGATTTGTGTGGGGCCTGAGCTCCGTTGAACCATCATACTCTCGGCGGGTGAAGGTATACCAGTCGGTCGGTGTCTCCAACATTTCGGCTTGCCGACCGACGGTCCGCCAATTCGACGGGTATGGGCGCTGTATCCGTGGATATACACCAGATTGAACATCGTCGGGGCAAGAGACCGGACGTCTTCATACCATCAAGGCTCGATGAAAGGTCAGGCATCTCGGACTCATTAGCGTTCCAAAGATGGAGTCGGGCTGCATAAGAGTACCAGAATTGCATTCCTCTGTCTCTTCCAGGTCGTTAGAGTCGAAAAGGCAACACAGTAGCCCATCGGACCTCCACCGCGTCGGAGAGACGCAGTCTGCCATGACTTGTTTCACCGAACCACTTGAGCTTCTTGTCTCCTTCGTCCACAAGCTCCGACATCTCGCCATGCATGATACCACGCACAGAACAAACTTCACCGAGAAGACGTTGGTCCATGTAACAGGTTGGTTGCGCAATCTTCATGAACAGGCAAGCAGACCGACAGCCCGATAGCCTAGACGAGCGCAAGAGCCAAGGTTGCCAAACCAGCAGGTGAGCCACATCTTCAGACAAGGGCGAATCACTCCAGCTCCATTCTCCCGCTATCCACAAGCTCCACCAGCTCACCGTTCATGATATTAGGCATGAAACACACATCGACTAGAGTATACTGATTGCCGTTGCCAGTAGGCCGTAGTATGAACGGTGCATCCGAGCCGAGCGGAATTACAATCTCGTCCTTCTCCTGTATGCCTTCCGGAGCGACACCAACGAAGCCTGATGCGGTCGTAAACGGAACGTCTGTCATCCAAGTGTGCTCCATCTCATGGCGCATCAACCGTAGCAGCTCGTTACCTTGTTTGACCAAATGCAATACTGCACCATGGTCTTCCATGCTGTTGTGGTGCACGCCTCTTATGAGACGTGTGAACAACGCTGGATTCTGAGATTCGCTCCTGGGGGCGATGAAAGCAATGAGCCTAAAAGCAAGACCCGATCGATCTATTGCATGACGGGGGTTGTCCTTGGGTATTGTCCGCTCTCTCGCTGAGTATAGGAGACTGTATAACCATCGGAGATGCGTAACAAGGAACCTGACCTGGTGAAACAAGTCCCGATCCAATATATAATGCCTTGAGGTTCTTTCTTCAATCATATCTGCAAAGCTTCTAGAGCCATGAGGTTGGGCGCTGGTCAAGGCATAGAAGTAGACGCTCGATTCCTTGACAGTGTAGGTTCGCTCGTCTTCGTCAAAATCTTTTTGTTTCGAAGATCCGGACTGTAAGCGTCTCGCTTCTTCCTGTAATCTTACTGCTTCTTGACCACGCCAATCTTGAACCTCACTGATCACTCTATCTACAGTGTCGAATCTTAGTCCTTGCAGATGAAGCGCATGCAAATGCCGTCCTATTGGCGGCCTTGCCGTTCCTTCCAAGTTGCAGGGTGAAGGCATGGAATCAATCGCGCTTCTCCAGTTCGGCAATGTGTCACCAGAGGCTTTCCAATCGCGAAAATCACGCATTCGAGGAGTCCCAGGAAGAATTCGTTTGCTTCGAGACGAGAAGTCCGGGACCCAAGAAGGGAAAGGTAGTCGATCTTCGACATTACTGGCTGTCTGACTTTGACGAGGCCAAGTGTCGTGCAAAATCCGAAAATTGTTCGACCTGCGTATGATGCTCATCGCCACGCTCCCGAACACTTCTGCTGGGCTGATATCATAGCGAACGGGTATGCCTTCTCTGTCCTCTACTGTCGCAAGGCCTAACAATGCGAATATTCTGTCTCGGACTTCGGAGACCTCGGAGCCGCTGGTCATGCGCAGCAACTCAGTCAACTCCTGGCCCTCCGGATGTTCGTGGAACCGTGATCTCAGTGAGTCCAAGGCTACGATTTGGTCTCGCGCGTCTCGCAGGGCATTGTACAAGGATCCCGAAATCCTTCCCAGATAGTCTGAATTCATCCCGCAAAGATGTTGAAACCCATAGACGAAATCTTTCCATTGGAATGATGCGTGTGCACCAAGGAATACCGAAAGCTTGGAAGCCGTCGATGACTCCTGTACGACCCAGAGGCGGTTCCACCAGGCGTGTTGAGGGCTGCTGAGTAGTTGTCTGATCTTCTCAGAACGAAAGCCAGCGTCGCGGAAGAGCGGTGGTACGCGCATGGCTTCATCTGGATTGCCGCGATAGAGCAGCTGGTTGGGCAGGACGGCCGCTTTTGTTGGCATACCTAGGAGCACTTTTCGCCACTCTTCTCGCATATCTTCTCGCATGTATCCTTGTACAAATTTCTTGTATGCTTGACTTCGCATGTCGTCAGCAAGTCCATGTAGACATTCCTCCGAACCGCGAGAGAGCTCATCCGCATGCTGGGAGGGAGCGTCAATGCCAAGCCAGACACCCACCTCCTCAGCTCCTTGGTATATGCGTCCCATATTTGCGACTTGGTCGCCTTTCTCGCTCGGCTGAGCTTGGTTGATGCAGACAGCATCGATCCATATCCATAGATCCGGCCGGCTAAGACTAATCGCCAAGATAGCCTCTATGACATCTTCAGACACCGGCAGTTCGCGTTCGGTATGGGTGAATCCGATGGCTACCAGGTTCCCACCGTGTGCCCAGCTATACGATATGGCCATATATGGTGCAGACTTGTTGAATTCGAAGACCCGGAGCTCGGCAACAACTGTAGTTCCCCGAGAACTGCCAGGTCTTTGGGACGTAATGCGGAGTAAGCGGATGTATTGCTCATGGCTGTCTTTGTTCGCTCCATCAGAGCGATTCCGCCTCATGGTCGACAAGTCGTCTGTATACACCTCCACTCGGTCCATCGCTCGCGGAAAGATAATGCTGACCACACTAAGAAGCCAAAGTCTGTGTGGTAGTGAGATGAGGCTCAGTGGTTGTCTGGTCGCTAGTAGGTTGTTGATCTGATGAGTGACACCTTGTCGACACACTCATGTACTCCCAGGAGCCTTGGTAGTAAACAGTTCGATAGCCCTTGTATCTCCAAGAAAGCAGAGTCGCAAAATCATGAGTTTGCATATGCGTGCGAGGCCTAGCCGCGTTAGAGCGACTCAGCGTACAACTATTAGTATAGATGTATGGGCAGGATGTTGTGATGAGGAGTGAGAAAAGGTGCGTACATCGCCGCCTACCAGGCTGTGTTAACGCTGCCCCTATGTAAGCCCGGTCAAGCCTTTCACCGGTGCCATTCGTGGCCTGCCAGACGACAGGGGTGCCTCCTGAGGCAATGTGGTTTTGCCGATTTTTGTCGACATCCAGCTGCCATAACATCAGGTAGCAGACACGATCATATTGAAGTGCTGCTTGAGAGGACGGTTAACCCTCTGCTCAAGGCAGATGAATGGAGGCGCAGCGGTCTTCGGCCTTGTTGAGAGGCGGATGTCGATGCGGCGGCGGCGGCGGAGTACCGTACCAATGCGCAGCGCACATACCCCTGCTGGAATCATTTGCGACCAGCCAGCTGAGGTTAGGGCAAAGTGATATGCCATTGAACGATAGCCCAGATGTCGAAGCGATGCTGTAGATGTATGCTGTGAGCACTGAGAATGAGCGAAAGGTGGAAGTTCTTTGGTCGTGGACCTTCCCCGCCAATGACCAAGCGGAGTCAGCTCCGGGCCGAGTCAGAGCAAACACGTGAAGAGCGACGATCTTCTGCAATTACTCGCCGCTACTGCAACACTAGACACATCAATGCGACAATGGCTCGCCCTAGAGTATTCCTCGACATCAACATCGGCGAGACGCCAGCAGGTCGCCTCACAATCGAGCTTTTCGTAGACAAGACTCCCAAGACATGCGAGAAGTGCGCCAGACCAGGCACCCGCAAGGCTCCGGGACACATGCTAACACCACAACAGCTTCCGACAACTATGCACAGGCGAGTACGATGGCCTCTCATACGCCAAAGCGCCTCTCCACCGAGTCATCGACGAGTTCATGATCCAAGGCGGAGACATCGCCAATGGCGACGGCACCGGCATATCCTCCATTTACGGCGGCGAGTTTGAAGATGAGAACCTCAATTGGCGAGATATGGATGCGGCGGGTCTAGTATGCTCGGCGAACCGCGGAAGGGATACGAATGGGAGTCAGTACGCACATGGCAAACACGCCTCCCACTGCGCACTAAGCAGGACGAGCATATGCTGATGTGCGTTGGCGAGCAGGTTCTTCATTACTCTTGAGCCTTGTGAACACTTGCACGGCAAGCACACCATCTTCGGAAGACTTGTATCAGGGCAGGATACATTGGACAAGATTGCCAAGGTAGACGTGGATAAGAACGATCGACCGTGGGAGCCTGTACTCATTGCGCGCTGCGGCGAGCTGGAGAAGAAGAAGCAGAGCAAGACCAAGCCGCTATCTCAGCCAAAGAAGATGTCGCGGGAAGAGAGCGCGGACAGAGGTCGGCGGAGGAAGAGCAACGACTCCGACGAAGAGATGGCCGACAGCCCTCCTCCCGCCAACCCGCGCAGAGACCGGAGACAGAGTGACAACGTAGTCGACGAAGGCCTGCGAGGCCGCCCAAGACAGCGATCAGGTTCTCGCTCGGTGTCCAAAGCCCTCTCCTCCGCCTCAGAGGAGCCAGACTCGCCAGTGAAGAAGCACAAGCGGAAACGGAGCCCCTCGCCAAGCAGGCATCTCGAAGACAAGACCAATGATGACGAGGAGCGCAAGTTTGAGCGCAGAAGACGAAGCTTACCGAACCAATACGGCGACGATAGATACAATCACAACTACGGCGAGGAGGCGCGATACAAGCCGAGTCCCCGACGCGGCGACCGAGAGTATGCGGGCAGGAGACTTGATGATCGGTACCGGCCGCGGGATAGACATCGACGTGACGAAGACGAAGGCAGACTTGACGGCGGTGGACGGCTCGGTGGCGGTGGTGGGTACGACGACTACGAGGCGCCTGTGAAGTTCAAGGGCAGAGGTGTGATGGTGAGGCCCTATCGTTCTGTGTCCATTGAATGCTAGACATGCGCTGACTGTTCTGCAGAAGTATCGTGAGCCCGGAAGGCTCTAAAAGAGATTTCTAAACCCACGTGCGGGACACGTCTGAGATCATTCCTGTACCACTATACTATACGGCACAAGCGACACTCAGGGAGAAGATGCTATACGACTTAGGGCGATTGTATTATTGGACAAATGGATGCCTTACGACCGACACTCTCACCTTCCGGTTCCTGACTGAACGTGGTAGATCCGCGTTTGCTTTAGCCTGAAATGTTCGGAAGCTGCTCTCCACACCACGCATGCACCCCGCCCGAAGACACCTGCGGTGACGGTTGTCATGTCATCTCGCATGGCATTGATATTTCGTACTGCAGGTTTGACGGATGACGGGACTGATCCACGGCACTATGCTGTGTACGATGCGGAGACCAACTGGTGCTTGCAGCGTGCGGGCAATGATGGAGTTACAAAAGAGTGATGTAGCCCATGCGTAGCGGTAAGTACTGTCTTCACCATCTCCTCACTCTTCCCACTTATCTCCTCCTGTACCACTGCCACCATGAAGACGCCTAGCCCTCTCTCCTCTCTCCTGCTTCTTGCGGCCACCGCCACCGCCTTCCCACCCTCCTACCCGCACTCCGCGTCCTGGGACCATGCCCATGCACCCTCCTACTCCCAGAAATGGAACCTCAAGAACTTCACCTCCCTAGTAGTCTTCGGCGACAGCTACACAGATGACTCCCGCCTCAGCTACTTCTCCTCCAACAACGGCTCCGCTCCGCCCGTAGGCTGGGTCGATTCCGTCAATTACGATGCCGCTGACGGAGGACGCACTTGGGTGGAATACGTCAAGCAATACACTGGCATTAATCTCTATAATTACGCTGTCAGCGGGGCGGTGTGTAGTAATGAAGTGACGCCGCGTTGGTTGGAGAGTATAAATGCTCCATTTCCGGATGTGGCTGGATATGAAGTCCCGGCTTATATCGCGGACTCCGAATTGGTGTTTGAGAACGGGACGAAGTTCATGGACGACCCAGCGGATAGCACAGTCTACGCAATCTGGATCGGCACCAACGACCTCGGCGTCGAAGCTTTCCTCCAGGACGAGCAAGTCCTCGGAACCAACCTTACTTCCTACGTCGACTGCATTTACGACTCCCTGTCCCGCGTCTACGACAATGGCGGCCGGTACTTCGTGATCCTGAACGTTGCGCCGCTGAATTTGGCGCCGCTGTATGGGTTACCGGGTGAGGGTGGGGTGGGAGATAACGGGTATTGGCCGAACAAGACGCAGGATAATGTCACGGAGATTAGTGGGAGGGTGTTGGAGCAGGTTGTTACGGTTAATGCGATTTTGGAGTACAGGACGCCTTTTGAGGTGGTGGTTGAGAGGAAGTTTCCGGGGGCGGAGTTTGCGGTCTATAACGTCCACGACCTAGTAAGCTCACCTACTCCCGCTTCGACCTTGAGAGGCTTACCTTACCACGCCCGGTTGTGAGAATGCGCTTTTGCTGACTTGGTGGTAGATGACGGATATCCACGATGATCCTTCGGCTTACCTTAATGGTACGGCTCCGCTGAATGTTACGGGCTTTGTCCAGCACTGCAACCTTACTCGTGGCGACTGTGTGCAGGAACTCAGCCCGGA
Organism: Neocatenulostroma microsporum; assembly: GCA_022814695.1. NCBI lineage: Eukaryota > Fungi > Ascomycota > Dothideomycetes > Mycosphaerellales > Teratosphaeriaceae > Neocatenulostroma > Neocatenulostroma microsporum. Next base: position 12,418 of record JAKLLW010000803.1, on the reverse strand, counting down.
TAGCTTCTTGTGGTTCGATGAGCTACATCCGACTGAGCAGACGGAGAGAGTGATTGCGAGGACGTTCTTGGATGTGGTGAAGGGTGCTAGTAGTTATGCGACGTACTGGTCGAGCTAGGAGGGCGTGTAAGATGTCGGCTAATGACAATGTAGCCGGCTGCAGAACGCAGATTGATCGGATACATATGGCTATGCCGAAGCACCCGCCGTTGCGGCGAATTGGAGTCTTTCTCATCCTTTACCCACGGTAGACTTATGTGAAGGACTTGGTGAGGTCTGTATAGGGTGTGATCAACCTTGCAGTGACAATGACGACTTCCATCGTGGTTCGCATATGACAGGTATCTCGCAACTGGGTGCTGCCTGCAGGAGTCCTCTCCGTCCGCCCTGTCATTGGGTGGCCGAAGCCGTTCGCCCTGTTATTGGAGCCCACCATCAGAGCTGCGACGGATAGCAGCATGGAGGCCCAATGATCATTGAGTCATGCCAGTGCATGGACAGTGGTGGAGAGCGGCCCGTGACTCGGACCGTATATGAGGTTGCCTTAGGCGCAGCAGCCTACGGTCACGTTTCTCCAACCACTGGTTACACAGACCTTTACACGTCGCTTCCCTGAGCGCTCTCTATATTCCCACCCACGAATCCTCTCGTGCTATCATACTCCGCCGTGTCAGGCCACGAACATCAATCGATATGAGGTTCATCGCGAAAGCGATGACCGGGTCGCACATGGATTCAGCCCAGCTAAAAAAACACACGTGAACGAGAGTCCTACCTGCCATGAGGCAGACATCTTGGTCGGGCCGTGGCGGTGCGCCATCGGCCGCCGTTTTGCACGTACCGTGGCTCCATCAAATTCACAGTGACAGACGCCACTGCCACCTTGCGAAAGGTCGCACAAAGCGTTGAGCCTTCTCGGCGTCTGCTCATACAACACTGCGTCGCTTGGTGGTGCCATGGTGGAGGTCCCTGCTGTCGATGGATTCGCTTACAAGCAACGAGGCTTGGTTCCCTGGACGAGGCAATCCTGCAAGCCAGCGCGTCGTTTCTGGCGCATTCGGGTGAATTGAAAAGCAATCTTCTCTGGCGGTGACCTTCAACGTGCTGGCAGTAGAGCCTCAAGGGCGGCTGTGCGGTCTTGGGTAAGTACCCAAGGGGCGCAGCCTGCTGTATGATTTGCCATGCCAAGTCTTCGAAAGGTCCGCCTATCTTGCTCGATAGCGGCTGAGCATCTGATGAGCATCACCGCTGGGCTGCAATAGCTGCAACAGGGTCTCCGAAACGCATCGTGTAAACACGGCTGACTGCTTGTCGCACAACAATCATGCAGGCGCAGTCTTTTGCCAGAATCTCGGAAACGGGCTCCAAACTGTTCTCCGAGCACGGCAAGAAGATGTTGCTGCACGGAGAGGAGAACGAGAGATCAACCCTATCTCAATCAAGAACGGTCCAGCTGCCTCTTCAGGGCAAGCAAGCAAGGGATGACGCCAAAAGGCGCATTCACTTGAACAGATTCGGTTTGTACCCCACTATTGATTCCCAGCCGATCATTATTGATGCGCGGAGTACATACAAGTAGCCTTTCTCACTGGTGAGGCATGCTGTGAGGCTCTGCTTGCTCTCGTCTTGCTGCTCCTCTCTTTATTGACGTGTCTTCCATCATATCCCTCATGCGTTACGATTTCGAGTTAGCTAACAAGCAGTGCCTCACGGTAAATGGACGTCAACGTCGCCCTCTGTGAGATGGAGAGGAGCCCAATGGAGGCCGCCCTCGGTCAGCAGGCCAATGAACGGTAGGTCAAATCGCTCCCGTTGGCCTCACTTCTACACTGTTTCCTTCCTCCCAGCACGGATGTTATGTAGTATATCAGAGAGAATCACCTTCATCACACCACAGCGTAATCGACGAAGGGCAGCAGATCATATGTCCGGCAACAGCACAACAACCAAAGTCCACTAGAACGACATCAACTTGATTCGTCCCGCCTCGGAGAACAAAAGGACAGAATGAATAACAAGCGTCGAGCTCCCAATCAACAGGAGTTTTGGTATGACGGGGAGGTGGAGGATCAGTTCCCTACCTATGGTAACTCGCAGTTTGCAGTAAGCAAACAATGACCACAGACAAGCCTGGAGATTACTGACCACTTCAGTCTTCCAACGGCCCTACGAACTATGGCAGTGCGCACAGCGACCCGCAAGAAATGCCGGGACAGCCATTAGTGAGCCCACAGTACCAGTACCATCCATACCGCTACCCACCCCCGCCGACTCAGCAGGATGTCAACCCGAACCCATACTACCTGACACCGCAGCAGGCAGCAGCACGGCCTTCGCCAACCCCTTAATATGCGCAGGTTGTGCAGACTACACCCGGCAACCCTCAGCCTCAAGACCAGCGCTTGCCTCACCAGTACTCCAATTGGTCTCGCGGCCAGAGTGCGGCAGGCCAGACGGCTCGACAACCTCTACCCGCCGCATCTCCCGTGATCCCACAGCCTCAAATAGGCCGCCGAGAATTGAACGTCTTCGACGAGCGTGGACAGGAGCCGTACGCTGAACCTGCGCAACCTTCAACGTATCACCCTGCAGCAGGTCATGCTCCGCATCCGCCATACGTCAGCCAAACACCGAACTTCACTGACCAGGCAAACGTACCGTGTTGGCGTCAAAATGGCATGCCGCTGCAACCAAGCGTCGACCCTACGCGGCAGCCAGGTACGTGGTCCAATACTCGTTCGCAAGCGGCGGTCAACGCGCCATACTCGCCGCAACAGATGTACAACAATACCGGCTGTGATCTCGATCGGTACACGTCAGACGCTGAGGCTGCTTCGCTTTCCGGATGGATTAAGGACACTAGAGCTCCTGGCGAACGCACAGGACTGCAAATAGGCACCCTGCCGGGACCTAGCAGTCTCGCACCGACAATGTCAAGGCAGACAAGCTCTTCCTCCGCGAAGACAAACAGGCGATCGAAGCAAGAGATCATGTCGGCCGTCAGCGAGTATATGTGCACAGAGTGCGGAGCGAGCTTCGAGACAGCCACGGACAAAGCGTGAGACACTCTTTCACCGCCAGCGGATCAATGGTCAATACAGGTTGCATAGCTGACATCTGCACAGGCACCATGAGCGCAGCGTTCACCGACCGCGACCGCATGCTTGCGAAGAGTGTGCCCGTCGCTTTGTGTACCCGAAAGACCTCAGACGGCACGAAGTCCAGACTCATGGTGCCGAGCACACCCATCTCTGCCCAAACAATGCTTGCTGGCATCACGTCGTAGGCTTCAAGAGGCAGGAACATCTTGATCGTCATCTTCTGGGCAACGCGTGCCCCACATCGCGGCAACGGTCAAGCACATCTTCCAGCAGTTTTCTGCAACAGTAGCAGGCTTCTATACTCGCCACTCCGATGTACACTTATCTGTCTTCTGTCAGCGTTCTAGTAAGGTGTTAGGGGCATGGAAACGCTGAGTGAGCCGGCTGGTAGGTGCCCAGCACACGCAGCAGCCGGAAAGTCTTTCTTTCATGCTACAGATGGCCATGCGATTGCTTCAACATGGTGGTGATGGGATGGGACGGTGTTCAGGGATTATGTTGACGACTGTGTTCGAGGGTAGTGTGGCGTGGAAAAGGATACTGATAGGAGGTGAGCATCGTGGCGGCGACACTCGCGCAATACCTATACATTCAAGAGGTCCCTGGATCAACAGATAGCAACATGGATAGGTCTGTAGACTGTGAGGTTCCCACGTCGTCACATTGCCCAAACGTATTTTTGTATTACCTCTGTTTTGATTGGCTCAAATGCTGCTTACGCCATTGTTGTCGATCAAACACCCCTCCACTCGGCTGGAGCCACGTTCAGAAACACGCTCATCAAAGTCGTTTCCTTTTCCCACAACACTTTCACCTTTCTTTCCACCTCGTTAGCACGGTCTCAAGCATCTGGAGATCTCTATTCTGGGTTTCGCAGCTTCTACGTTTAGGACCCCAATGCCATAAATGGCGTTCGTACCAGCTGCTGCGCCTCGTGCGGCTCCATGCCCTCACGCTGGTGAACGCCATGGCATCATGCAGCTTCAGAGCTGGCGGCCTCACCTCTCGTGGTAAGTATAATAGCGAGTTTCCGCCTGTACTCGTTCTCCTTCGAACTTTCGTATTGTGTCTGTTGTACATTACTGTACTCTACTTTCCTATACTCTCGAAAAGGCTCGCCTGTACTCGCTTTCGAACAGCTTCTCAAGGGTCTCCTTCACCGGTCGACGCAAGCGAAGCACCACCAAGCTCACCAAGGCTCGAACGTGCGTCGCATACCTGTCCTTCAACAACAATCGCATAATCCGACTGATTGCGGTAGCAAAGGCGCGACAATGAGGTTCAACAGCCAACGAGAGAGCACCGACGGGTATATCAACGCAATGCACTTCACACCTCAAGAGCTTGGCCAGACTGGCGCATGGGTGGAAGCGACTCCCAACGGTGCGGTGTGCAATCCCCAGGACACGCTTCTCACATCCACCTCCGCACTCAACCTGGCGGATTACCAAGAGGCGCAGGAGCTGCTCAGCATGCCGCTGGGCTTTCCAGAGAAGCATAATGATCTGCCGGAGCCTATACCACTGCCACAGCCTACCGCTCTGCACGCTACCAATGCCGGAGGATTCACCGTGGGATCCGAGGCCAAAATCGTCACTCCACAAACACTTCAGCGCCCACAGTTGCAACTCGAGACGTCCCGCGCAAGTCTCCAGCCAGGCAATGCTGCCTATCCGCATATAGCGCCACGCTCGGCACCAGCGCCGGACATTTGCATCCACGGGCCTGATTCTATACCGCTCCAGATGCGGGTGGCGACACCTCCACTTCAGCAACAACAATCGCGACGACGGGCTTGTACGGGTCCAGGACATGCACCACCACCGCTCTTGCATACCATCTCGGCTCCAGCCGCCCCTCCAATATCTCCGGAAGACCGTTTGAGCCCGATGGATCAGTGGATTCGAGATGATGCCAATCGTCTGGTTCCGTTGAATGTATCACCGGCGTCCCCAGAAGACCGCAGTCGGAAGCGTTCGGCGCAAAGGCGCTCTCGCAGTCGGTCACAGTCTCGAAGTCCCTCGCCAAGCCCGTCACGCTCGAGGACAAGCTCAGTGGCGAGCTCAGCCAAAAGTTCAGGAAAGAGCTCGGCCACTGGCGACTTCGAATGCGATCACCCTGGTTGCGAGGAACGCCGTCCGAACAGGTCCGCTTTGAAGCACCACAAGCGCTGTCATACGCCGTACGAGGACCGGAAGCAGGTGTGCGAACACTGCGGTGCCCGCTTCCTATATCCTCGGGAGCTGGAGCGCCATGGTGTTGTTCACAAGAAGCGCGAACATGTCTGCGATCAGTGCGGGAGAGCCTTTGGCAGACGCGACCATCTGGACAGGCATCACAATTCCCCAAATGCTTGCGCGGCTGGCGGTTTGGTCACACCCGCGTCCTCCAACCGAGCGTCCTCAGCTCCTCCAACCTCCGAAGCCTCATCATCTCGCCAATTGCGTACTCTGGCGCCTTCGGCCAGTAGCGCATATACTGGAAGCCCAATGACGGACTTCAGTTCCCCACCACCATACGACGCTTCATTTCCGCCTCTACCTAACCAGGCAATTAATCAGGCCAGTGATTTGTACGATATGGAATGCGACCCTTTTGACAACTCCACGCCCTGGCATTTGCCGCCCTCTCCGTTACCGCAAGCTCGATATACTTACGGCGGCTTCGGTCAATAGCCTTTGGTCTTGGCAATCTCGGCGGATCTGCTTGCGTTTGGGATAGATGGTGGTGCTTGTGAGCAATCTGACTTTCAGTCTCTTCATTGTCGCACGGTGTACTTTGTTCTTGCAATTGGGCGTCGGACGCATTGCTTGAAGGAGATGAAAAGCTTGTGGGAGGCATACCGGCTTTGACTTGCTCGTTTGGAATGATACCCATGATGCTTCTTGAGGCGCGCAAGCTGGTGGATATGTGATGTGTACATACGATAGATCGACTGTTACACAGTATGCGAGCAACGTGCTGCAGTGCACTTCAAGCAGCGTCAGTGTCTCCATCTCGACCGAACCTACCGTGATTTAATGCTAGATCCCGGGGGGGGGGGGCGGCTAGTGGACGTTACTTGGCAGGAGGTATCTCCGTCGGTGGTCTTGTCCTATGAAAGGAGTGCATTGACTGTACAGCCATGTAGGAGTCAGCCTTATCGCTATGTAAAGCACATGCCTAGCCGCCCAGTGTGTGACCTTGCGCCAAAGAAAATCCTCCAAGCTCCGGACTGCAACCTCTGTACATGCTCGTCGCAACCAAGAGAGCAGGCGTGGTCGCCAACAGCCTACAGAGAGATGTTTTCAGCTTCGTCACCATTGTTGCGGCTCTCTGCACTACCAGCCGTCAAGGTCATCGGGCTCGAATGATGCGCGCTCGAAGTCGATGATGTAGCTGCGCGAAGATCAGCAACCTCCCGATAGACATCAGTACTTCTATACAAATGGTTGACGCACCACTTATTCTCCTCTTTATTCCAGATGACGTTACCGTAGTGGTGACTTCCATTGTCAACACCGCAGGCCTGGACAGCTCGGATGGCTATACTGCGGGCGGCTTTCATCTTCTTGCACTCGTCCGACGACATCTGGCCGTATGCATCACAGAGGGTGACGCCCGGGATCTTGGACACTAGTCCTTGTCAGCACCATCTGCAAGGCATGCTTCACGGCTCCGCTCATCAGTTTGCTTATTGATGATAGACTGCTCTCTTCTGGGTCTTAGGATGCCGCGGTCCTCGATGCGCTTCACAGTGGCGAGGAGTTGCGGAACGTGCTCGCAGCCGGACTTGTTGAGCCAAAGAAGGGCGCCGGCTTCCCGGTCTGCCTTGATGCTGCGGTGGGTGTCCCGCGTAAGCTCGACTTTGCCTGCCGTGATGCTGTGGCAGTGTCAGAAGGCATGATACGGCATTGTGCCTGACTGAAGAAGGATTGCTCACCGGGAAAGGTAGGTTTTCACGATCAGCCTCTCGTCACCGTCGTCGCTGAGCTCAGCCTTGCGGAAGTTCTTCGCCGCAAATTCGCCCACATAGATGCATTCGTCGTCAATCCAGTTTCCCTTGGCCTTAAGTGAAGTCACCTGGAGGTCCCCCCATGCCGGCGGCTGAGCTGGGAGCAGGAGCGTAGTAACCATTGGTATGGACCTGTGAAGTTACGTTGTCGGAATGTGGCAATTGCTCAAGTGGAACGAAGAGCAGGGTAAGATTAGCATGCAAATGGAGAGCTCCTTGGCGGAGGCCGGCGAGGGAACGAAAGACCTTCTGGAACGACTCCAGGCTTCGACCCATGTGCCTAGTTCGTTTGCGCACGCAGTTCTCGTTTCAGCATTGCGAACGGAAAGTAAGGCGCAGAAGTTTGACATGTGATCGGGAGGTTGTTTCTCCCTGTCTCTCAAAGGGCGAGGCGACGATGTCCGTAGCCCGACGACCCATGTCTTCTACCAACTCTCGGCACTTTGAGTACGAGAGCGCTTTTCGTTTCTCCTTCATCGACTTCGACCAAGCGGGTGAGTCTGACATGTGATCGAGAGGCAATTCTCTCGTATTTTGGAAAGGCGGTGCCAACTGCCAAATCAATGCTCCCTGAGAAGTTCAAATGGCATATAAACCATCAGGTGGTTACGTTCTTCCACTGCATCGTGACGATTGAAAGTATGCTTAGGTTATACGTGGTTGATCCTGTGGCATAAAAACCGTATTCTTTAGTTCTGGTGGGTATCTTTGCGATCCGCGACGAGCATCCAGCCCTCCAGGAATGTGCTTGTGATATAGCAGAATATCTCGTGGGCGCCGTGGCACATACTTCTCCAGAAATGCCCCCGGTGTAGTCGAGTAGAGAGACGAATAGGGTGCGAAAGGCAGAGGAGAAGACGACGAGTTTCACATGCTTCGCCCGATTGGGACTAGTCCCATCCTGAAACGCGTCCATCCCAGGCGGCTTCGAGCTCCAAAGTGGCCTTTCGGAGGTGGACCATTGAACACTTCAAGCCCATTGAACCATCTCATACCACAGAACATAATCTCAGTAAGCTTGCAATGGCAGCAATGATGCCGTCCGGCGGCGGAGGGGGACAGTCAGCAAACCCGTACGAACACTACGATGCGCCCAGCGTGGAGGACGACCTGATAGATCCGGATGACGGTGAGCCTAGCCTGCCTCAATGCATGCAAACAGGCATTGACAATATGTACCAGCTACGCTCGATGACCTCGACGACCCAATCAACCAGGACACCTCCGACCGCGCACCCTTAACAGGCAACATCACCTCCGGCCAAGCGCAGCAGAACAACCGCGCCGCGAACAATGCGCAGGGCTACCTCAACTCTGCCATACCTGGTGAAGACCGAAGAGCACCGACCAATACGATTGACGAGTCAGTATGGGAAACATTGAAGCGCGATCTGCTTGCGGTATGGGAGAAGATGCGGCAGGTGCTGTACCCCAAGTACCTACTAGGCGGCATGATGGCAAGAGGAGGCGGCATTGGTGGTGCGGAGCGAGGCGAGGGTAACAGCCTTACGGGTGGTGTGGAGGCACTGAGAAACGTTGTAGGCAGATGGCCTGACGCGGATGCAGTGCTGCAAGGTGGCATGAGTGAGGGCTTGAGTGATTGGGACTTATGGTATGCCACAATGGTCTACGTATGCGGACTGCCATTTCGCAGTAAAGCTGACGAGATGATAGGGGACCACTGCTCTTCTGCCTTCTACTGTCCTTCCTTCTTTCGATCAACGCAAGGGATGACCAGCGCTCACTGGTCTTCAGCGGCGTCTTCGCGACCATCTGGATCGGCGAAGCCATTGTCACGCTACAGATCAAGCTACTGGGCGGCAACATGTACGTCCCAGATATACTACGCGTGAGACCTCAGGCAGCTAACGTACCGCAGCTCCTTCTTCCAATCCGTCTGCATCATAGGCTACACCCTCTTCCCGCTCGTGATAGCATCACTGCTATCAGCCCTGCACGTGCCAACGATCGTGCGAATACCGGTCTACAGCGTCTTGGGTCTCTGGTCGCTCGCAGCAGGCGTGAGCATTCTGGGTGGAAGCGGCGTGGTCAAGAACAGGGTGGCGCTGGCTGTCTACCCGCTGTTTGTGTTTTACGTCGGACTGGACTGCTTATGTTTCATCTCTTAGCATGGCGTTGGAACGGCGGATTGTACTATCAGGAGCATCTTGCACGTGCGAAGATACATGTGTATTGATGTGTTGTACAACAGGCAGGATGAAGCTCTGTACGCTGACAAAACGTTCTTCGAGGCTCATCGCTCATCCACTCATCCACTGAACCTTCCCCGACTCACTCAAGCATGACCTCACACGGTATGGTAGCTCACGAGGTGCAACCGGCATTCCGCCTAGCAATGGCCCTCGACATTCACGACGACAGCCTGCCCGCCGGCAGCCGTTGCTTCCCGACCATGATCACCGCTCGGCGGATCTTTCCAGATGGCGAGCACGTGCTGTATCTGAAGTGCTATATCAAGTTCTCAAACCCATTCGCCGGCAACACCCTCGCCGGCAAGGACGACCTCTTCGGCAGAGAGTACAAGGTTCCAATACTCGCCAAGCTCTATCTCCCGCGCTACGGCTGCCGCAGTGAAAACGCTCAGGATTACTTCGATGCATTGACAGGGTTGCGAAATTGCGAGTGCGGTGATCCCGCGCTCTACGACTGCGATTGCCCATCCGCGCCAAAGGTGCTAGATCAAGCCTCGAGATTACTGCCGAGCATGCAAGCGGGACTGCAGTTGACGGCGGGAGAGTATGTGCCTAGTATGCTGCACTTTGTCATCACGGACCGTTTCCCGCCGAGAGCCGAAAGGGAGGAGCAGCGTGATTCGAGGCCAGCGTGGGTAGTCAGACCCGAGCAAGCGGAGAGAGGAGGAAGTGGAGGCAAGAGTTACGGGATGGCTAGTCCTGCGACTGGCTCACCTATCAGGAGCGCGCGACGTACGGCGAAGCCATGCACACTGGTTCGAAGGGTTCGACGTCCAGCGACGCCAACCGCTCCTGCGAAAGCACCAGCAGCTGGGCACTCTCGGCATCCATCAGTCGGCGATACAGTGGCAGAGCTGCGGAGCATGTTGCAGACGCCGGCTTCTCCGGTCACGCCTGCATATACCTTTCGGGCCACGCCGGAAAGCTCCTACTCGTCGGCTATGGAGGAGCTTGAGCGTAAGGCTCATCATATTTGCGAAGGCTATCTTACCGAGCCTTTGCTAGGGCCGGAGGAGGGTGTTACGCCTAAAGAAATGGGTATTCTGGAGCGGAACGAAAGGCCATTCTATACGATCGGTCTGTCTTGATATGGGAGCGTTGTTGGGATGGTGGTTTGAGAAGGTAGTGTCGTATATGTAACAGGACCGAAGCTGCTGGACAGCGAATGTGCGCGAAGAGGTGTCGACTGGCTCGATTGCCTCAGGTGGAAGATCAATGTTGGCTGCATATCTTTAGTATCAGTGGTTGGAGCTGGACTCTGTCATACATCAATGTATGTCTGTTACCATGTCAGCGGTGCATATGTCCTCCAAACCCAGAGGGCTCTGATATATGTGTTTGCGGTTGTAAAGCTTTCATGCTCTACGGTCTTTTCGCGCCACTCGACCTTGCTTCTTTACTGCCTGGTACCTCACTCAGTCTAAGCAAGTAAAGTCGTACAGCGTCTTTGCATCACTACGACTGTACGTAGCCATGGGTCATCTTCGGGCTGCCAAGCATTAGGTAGATAAAGGCCTACAAAATTTCCGCCATCATCGCTCTCTATGGCCAGCGATGCGCGAAAGTTTCAAGACTCGACTTTCCACATCTCAGGCCGATTGGCTCAATGGTAGAGCGTCCGCCTCCTATTACATACAGGATTTAGCGGAAGGTTGTGGGTTCGAGTCCCATGTTGGTCGCGTGGACAGAAGAGTAGAGCTTGGTCTCTGCACGATTGCCTTTTTGCTCTCTTCTCCTCCCCTCTTTGACCGCAGTCGAGATCTCTTCACCGTTGCACTTCTTTTCTTTCGGCAGGCAAATGTCCCCCACCCCTCTCCTCCCACTCTACTACACCACTGCCACTCGTTCCGCGAGGACAAGACATCTTCCTCTGAAGGCTGTTACCAAAACGCCGAGGCAACATGCTCGAAACCACGTCCGACTACAGGTTCATCGGAGAAGCGCAAGGTGCAGCAAAGGAGCTGTCATCGGCTGTGTGTCGTGTGCTCGCTATGAGGGGTGAGTTGCAGCTGGAGAACCTCCCTTTCCGCCAAAGTAGCTGCCAGACCTACTCCACTGGACAGAGATACATGGGCCCGGTAGTGCCATGATCGGCGGTCTTGCAGTTACTATACCTTGAAAGGCACGATGTCTGCGCGACATCCTTTGATCTGGTCCATCCAGTTGGAACGAAATCTACCAGCATAATGGGATGACTCTGGTACAAACTTCTTATATGCGCTGCTATCACTTACCCTTCTGCCCGCGATATCGCTTCTATGAGGCCTCCAAGCAACCTCGGACAACAGCGGGCTATTGCCCCACGCAGTAACACCGTTCGATGCACGCAGTTCGCTAGACTGGATTCAGAGGGCTACTCCAAGCATCTCCGTCCTGGTTGCGATGCAGGATCATCATCATCATGCGATCTGTCTATTGATCGACCGAACTAAGAGATGGGGAAAGCCCTTTTGTGCACCTATGGCGCCCTGATCGGCACTGTAGCAGCCAAACAATGTGTGCCTAGAGCCTACGTGCAGTCCTACCTAAAGCTTCATCTCTACCTTTGCACCGAGTCTGCACAATGACAGCTGCTGTGATCTCTGGGCGCATACAAGAGGAACAAAAGCCCTCGAATAAGCGCACTCTTCACATCTCATTGAGGGTTCCACACAAGAATCCACTCTCTCCCCATCATGCAACTCCTACAGCTTCTCGCCTTCGTGGCAACGGCCTCTGCAGCAGCCCTCCCAGATACGGCAGTCGAAGAGCGCGCCGCGTCTTGTGCACCCGCAAGTCCAGCAGCTTTATTGGCAGCGAAGAACGCTTTTTACAAGTCCAAGCTCGTCCCGGACCTCATTCCCAAATTCGACCCGACCGTGGCGGTCTCTGCGAACTTCAATGGCAAGCAAGTCAAGCTGGGAAACACGTTTAGTGCCACAGGTAAGCCTCCACCATGATCGTCGGAGCTCGAAAGAGAGCAACGCATGCAAGGTATTGACCTCCTGCACAGAGACCCTTACCGAGCCTTCGATAAGCTTCACCTCGGAGACTGGCTACTTCCCAACCAACACCAACTACACCGTCTTCATCGTCGACCCTGACGCACCTGGTCCAGCAGCACCGATCTT
>JAKLLW010000802.1:0-23578 GCA_022814695.1 Neocatenulostroma microsporum | reverse complement strand
CCAGTAAGCACTCTAATACCATCAATATCTGGTAGAAGGTGCATGAAAGAGTCGTAGTAGAACTTCGATGCAGCACCATTCGGACCGATCAGATGCAGCTCGTCTTCCCATGCCAATACCACAGCATTGTCGCCGCACCATTGCAGGTCCTTTGGAGGCGTCTTGGCTCGTGAGTCATACTCGCTATATCGATCTTGGAAGTCACTGCCGACAACCCAGACCTTACCGTCATCGGTGTAGAGTGCGACAAACTTGCCGTTTGGTGAGATACTGATATGCCTGAAGGGCCCAGCCTCCAGGCCTCGATCCTCGCACTCGGCTGCATCTACAACGTAGACAGTCTTGTTGATCGCAAGAAGCACCTCCACCGACCGTGAGGAAGTATGCTCGGGCGGTATGACAGTCCACGATACGACTTGGCCAGGAGGTGCCGAAGCTAGAAGTTGTGGTCGAGGTTCCTCGTACCGCGTGACGGCCACCAGGCTGTTGTTCCCCAGCAGAGCCACGAAGCCATTCGACCAGAACTTGCAAGACTGCACACCATGCTCTTCTGCGCCATGTCCAATGTTGAACGGGCTGAAGTCACTCTGCAGGTCTGCATAACTCCGCACCGTACCATCGTCCGTGACTACCAGCAGACGCTCGTCTTCCGACCATCCTACAGCCTTGACTGTGCCTTTGTCCCATGGTACCTGTCGTATCAGCTTGCCGGCGCAGCTGTAGATGTCGATGGTGGATTTGGATGCCTGTGCGCCGCGGTAGGAGTAGATCTTGCCTTCATCTCGGTAGAGCGCTGCACGTAATCAGTAGACTGTCTAGGCTGGCTTGGCAGGTGTGCGTACCTACAGCGCCGCTATATGGAGCTCCGGTGACGACGTAGTTCTCAAGTTCGAGATCCGGGTCGAAGACGGACGTGTAGAGCTGCGTCTTGCGGTAGAAGCGATCGCCGACCCGTTCCCAGTCCGCTGTTGGCTTCGACATTGCGAGTTACTCTCCGTGTCATGATGCTATTGCCATTGTCGCGAACGCTCGAAATGCTGCAGGCATCTGGATTGAAGGTTGTCCCGAACGCAAGCGCGTGGTCCGTGCATAAAACCGTTACTTCTGCGTGAACATCCAGGCTCTTCCCTTTCCATTACAGCACTGACGGATTCCGCCAGATGATAGGGAGTCGCCGTGGTCGCGAGATTGATGAGACGTGGGAGGACGATGGACTGCGGTATTCAAGGTTGACCAGAGGTCGGCATCAAAGGCCTATGAACTGCAGCCCCATACATCCGTGACCATCGAGGAATCTCAATCCTTACCACGCATTTCATGCTCTGGACCTACGCCGGCGGTCAAGCTACTACCGGGTGAGACTAGCCAACCATGGACGAACTACTCCAGGACAAACTACAGCAGCTCGGCGATCTGGATTTGGCCATCCTCGTCTCACTCACGTCCACTCAGCATTGCATCTTCTCGACTAGCCCAAACGCCGTTAGCGATCTTCGCGACGAGCTACGTCTAACCTGCACGGAGACATTTGGACTCCAGACAGCGGTCGTCGACTGTACTTCGAAGACCACTGTCGACGAATTTAGCGAAGCCATCCTGGTTGATGTCATCGACGACTTCGAGGACACCGTAGAGCACCATGACAGTGGCGACTACGCCAGACGACCAAGCACTCTGGCCTTCTCACGAGGGAATAGCCCAGGTCGGTTTGGTAGCTTGGGTAACCAGCTGGACGACAGACGGATTGCGGACGTCATCATCGCTACGAACTTGGATCTAGTTGGGATGCAAGTGCAAGTGCAGGCTCTGGAACTGTTGAGAACGAAGCGCATCTTCACACGTACTTCAATGCACGTGGCACGAAAGGAGCTATTGTTCGTTGTCGTCCTGTCCGAGCAGCAGGCTAGGCTTAGCCACCACCTCAACGATATGTTCGCAATATCACATTACCACGCCGAGGAGGATGGACTGCCGCATCTTGAAGCAATGAATGAGAAAGCGTCACAGATCTCTCACGACGAACTACGAAAACTGCGGTCACTGAGCGATGAGGCACGCCTTGCCGGCGAAGTTCGAGCCTACCTACATAACGTAGTGGTCTTCTTGCGCATGAGTCGATACGTCAAAGGTGGCGTCACTGCTGCTGCGACTCGCCATCTGCGAGCTGTAGCTTCGGCGCTGGCTCCTCTGCATGGATTGGACTATATTCCGCCGTCACTGGTTTCTTTGGCTGTGAGGAAGATCTACCCACACCGACTCATCCTGGCGACACCGGAGACTGAGAGGAGCCTGCAATGGGGCAGTGATCCAGATGCTGTGAGAGAGATGTTGCGGGGCTTGACGATTGAGGATGTGATCGAGGATGTTATTGGGAGTGTTGAGGTGCCGCTGTGAGATCCGGCCTGGGTATGAAGTGCGTTCGATCATGCATCACCTTTGCATTCGCCTGGACAAGACTGAAGGCTTGGAGGCCGCGACGCGCTTGAGACGACTAGGATCACGTGCCACTGGTCTTGGCACATCCGATTGGTGCGGCTCGTGCACTCCGCGGCTTTGAAGCGAGCTTTCGAAACATTTGAACAACGCAACCTTATCAACTCACAAAAGCTCCATCTTGACAGCATTCACAGTACTGCTCCTTTACCAGATAACTGGTCAGATGTTGAAGATTCGGTGCTCAAGATAGGCCTGTACTCAGACCTCAACTGGCTTACTGACAAGACCAACCCGCCACCAGTACTGAAGCAAGGCCATGCCCCCTCGATCAAACCGACCAAGACACCATATGAGGTCGCCAACATTCCCGTTATACCACACATCACGCAAGAAGCCACGAAGATGGCCGCTGGTCCTACGCTTCATTAAAGGCGCAATCCATGTCGACATTGCTGCAGCTGTCCTGGCACATGCCGCTTTTGCCGCCTTAATATGCTACCTAGACAACATCCGAGACGGGCATCTGGGCATACCCAGTAGCGTCATACCCAGTCTATCCATTGTTGTTGGCTTGATGCTAGTCTTCCGCAACCAGACCTCGTACGACAGGTTCTGGCAAGGCAACCAACACATTACCGCGGTCGAGACATGCATAAGGAACCTAACGAGGTCCTTCTTGACTTGCTCATACAAAAGCAGTGGACCGTCGCCGACAGAAGCGGACCGAGCAGACACCGAACGAACCGTGCGGATTCTCCTAGCAATGATGTACGCCGTCAAACATCATCTCCGGGCTGAATGGGGTGCTGCAACAGTCCCGCTTCTCATGCCGACTTCTGAAGTCACTCGTCGACGGCGAGAAAGCCATTCCATGGCCAAACCAGAGTACGACGACCTTCTTCCTTCCGGTACCCCAGGCTTCGAGGAACAAGGGCTCGGCCTGCTTCTCCAGCTCAGCATACAGGTAGAGGGATACATCAAGCGAGGCCACGACAAAGGCTGGTTCCACGCCCCACAGGCCAGCCAACTCACTGCCCAGCTCAACAGCCTCATTTCGGCCTACGGCAGCCTAGAGACAATCCATTTGACGCCACTACCTGTTGCATACCTCATCCACATGAGGCAAGTGCTTGCGATCTTCGGGTGCGTGCTGCCATTCGCTCTGGTGGAGGAGATGGGGTGGTGGACGATCCTGCTTACTGCGTTTATCGCGTTTACGCTTTATGGGATAGAGGCTATTGGTGTGCAGTTGGAGGACCCGTTTGGGTATGATAGGAATGATATTAAGGTGGATGCTATTGTTGAGGATCTCAGGGTGGAGACGAGCGTGCTTTTGGATCAGTGGAGGAGGGGGAGTGATATGTTTCCGAAGAATGAGGCGGTGCTTGTATAAGCGCGAAGGGCGCCCTTCGACTAGAATCAAAGCTATATAGAGTAGAGTTTTGCAAATCTCACAGACCATTTTGACACTCCCTTCGCGGCATGTGCAATCGTTCAACCTGGCCCGTGCCCCACAGTTCGCGTGAACCTCCCTTCTCGTGCTTTCCTGTTCAGCGTCCCGTGCACTGCCTCAGTGAATGAGATCCTGCCTTTCTAACGTCGGGCTCGTAGTCGTTGATAATGAGGTAGGTGAAGAGGCGAGATCCTGCTTCTTACATCCCCGACCAGAAAGATTCGTTGCCTCACTCCGCCTCAATTTCGCAAACTTCTGCACTCCATCCTTCTCCTTGACAATCTGGTCGAACAGCTTGATACATTCCAAGGTCCTCTCAGTACTCGATGCCACCTCAAAAGACCGGCAAGAAGGCCAAGAAGCCCGCGCCTGAACCGGATGATGATGATCCTTTTGAGCGCAAGGGCAAGAGCAAGGCTGGAAAGACCAACGATGCGCCTCAGAAAGAGTCAGAACCGGCAGAGAAGAAACCCGATACGCGTACGTTAATCGCAGGTTCCTCATGGACGGGAAAGCTGCCCTTGACTCTGTTCAACGAGCACGTGCAAAAGCAGCCTACATGGCAGAAGCCAGACTATACAGTCCACCGCAATGCAAATGGCTTCACAGGTGGCGTCGTACTCAAGAAAAGGGATCCGAAGACGCAGGAGATCACTGTGCTGCCGCCTATCATGCCGCCTAGAGAGTACATGCAGGAGCAAGGCGCACAGCCGAGCGCGGTGGAAGCGAGACATTTCGCGGCTTGCTATGCGCTGTTCAGGGTGTGTAATATGAAGAACATGGCTATGGCTTTGCCACCGCAGTATCGGGAGCTGTGGAAAGGGGACTTCCAGGCTATGAAGAAAGAGGCTGTTGAGCAAGGAAATGGGTATCTGTACGAGGCAGATCCGTTTCAAGCGGTTAAGCACCGTGAGGAGTTGAGGGTGACGAGGGAGAAGGAGAAGGTGGACAAGGAGAAGAAGAGGAAGCAGCAGGAGGCTGAGAAGCCTACTGCAGTCAGCCTCGACGGATCAGTGCGCAAGGTCGAGAAGGGATGGCAGAAAGTGCCAAAAGTCGAGATGGGCGTGAAGACTCGTAGGGAGGTCGAGCGCTTGGTCAAGAGTGAGGGCGTATGGAACCCGTACGGCGTGCAGCTGGACAAGCAGCAGAGGAGTAAGCTGGCGGATGAGCTCTCCAAGTACGGCTTTCGGCCCAGCCATATCATGGAAGCAGCGGAGGTCTGCGGTACCAGAGAGGAGTGCATTGAGTGGCTATTGATTCACCTGCCGGAAGACGACGTACCTAAGTGGGCGTTACCGGAGAACTATCTTGCCGGTCTAGCCCTGGCGAGCAGCGACCTGAAGCGCGAGGGTGGTATCAATAGGCTAGCTTCTGCCGGATACTCTCGCGATGTCTGCGCTGAGGTATTGAACACATGCGGCGGTGACGAGAGCAAAGCTGCGTTCGCATTGCAACGCCGGTTGCTTGGTGATGAAGCTCCAGCCGAGACTACTGAGAGCGCAAGCAGCAGCAAGGTCTGGGAAGAGGAGCAAGCAACGCTCGAAGCGATCTATGGCGATCGATATGACAGCAAGGACGGTGTGTGCACCATCGACTTAGAGGTGCAGACACCTTCACGTGGCTCTATCACCCTGCGCGTTCGGCCCTCTCACGATTATCCTGCTGCGCTCCCAGCTATCACGCTCGAGGCATCATTGCCTGCTTACATCAAGCTCAGCATCCTCCGACAAGCACTGTTGCATGCACAAAGCAGCCTCCTTGGCGAGATGATGCTCTTCAATCTAGTGGATTGGCTTGAGCAGGAGGTCCCGCGCATCATTGAGCATCCCGACAAACTCCGCGAGATCTCGAATGCTACGTCTACCGTCGTTGAATCTACAGCACGGCCATCTGCACAACGCACTAAGCGACCGAAGCACCCGCGACCAATTACTTGGACACGCAACAGCCCTGGCAGTGAGCGCGTA
This sequence comes from Neocatenulostroma microsporum, assembly GCA_022814695.1. Taxonomy (NCBI): domain Eukaryota; kingdom Fungi; phylum Ascomycota; class Dothideomycetes; order Mycosphaerellales; family Teratosphaeriaceae; genus Neocatenulostroma; species Neocatenulostroma microsporum. The sequence continues at coordinate 17,722 of JAKLLW010000802.1, read as the reverse complement.
CGGAGCGGATGGACAGCTAAGCAAGGCTCGCCTGAGCAGCAGAAGATGCTACAAGTACGGCAGAATCTTCCAGCATGGAGACTGCGAGACAAGATTGTGGCCTCCGTGAGCGTCAATCAGGTGACGATCATCTCTGGTGAGACTGGTTCTGGCAAGTCTACGCAAAGCGTACAGTTTATCCTAGATGATCTGATACAGCAAGGCTATGGCGAGCAAGCCAACATCATCTGTACGCAGCCTCGGCGTATCTCCGCGCTGGGTCTCGCCGACCGTGTGGCGGATGAGCGGTGCGGTAGAGTGGGTGATGAGATCGGTTACACTATTCGTGGCGAGTCGAAGCAGAAGCCTGGCGCTACTAAGATCACATTCGTAACGACTGGTGTTCTTCTCAGAAGGTTGCAGACATCTGGTGGCAGTGCGCAAGACGTTGTTGACAGTCTTGCGGACATCAGCCATGTCGTGATCGATGAGGTCCATGAGCGAAGTCTTGACACTGACTTCTTGCTCGTACTCATCCGCGATGTACTCAAGATGCGGAAAGACCTTAGACTTATCCTCATGAGTGCAACACTGGATGCGCAAGTCTTCGAATCGTACTTCCGCTCAGTATGCGCCGTCGGTAAAGTCGAGATCGAAGGCCGCACGCATCCTGTGCAGGACGTTTACCGCAATGACATCTTACAGCTGATGGGTGGAGGCGAGAGCTGGGAAGACGAGATGGGCTCAGATGCAGACTCCGACATTGCAGGCGACTTCAGTATGGGCGGTTCGCACCGTCCACGGCCGCAACAGAGGAAGCCACCGAAGCAAGCAGGACATGATGGGCACTACATTGATTACGACTTCATTGCTCAGACAGTCCAGCATATCGATGCTGAGCTTGGAAAGGAAGATGGCGGGATCTTGATCTTCCTGCCTGGTACAATGGAGATTGACCGGACCTTGCGCACTTTGCAGAATATCCCGAACATGCATGCTTTGCCGCTGCATGCTGGACTGCAGAGCTCAGAGCAACGGCGAGTCTTCGCCCGGCCACCGAAGGGTATGCGCAAAGTGGTGGCTGCTACGAACGTCGCGGAGACATCTATCACCATCGACGATATCGTGGCTGTCATTGACGCAGGCCGGGTGAAAGAGACGAGCTTCGACCCTGCCAACAACATGGTGCGCTTGACCGAAACATGGGCCTCACGAGCAGCTTGCAAGCAACGGCGCGGTCGTGCTGGCAGAGTCAGAGCAGGAAAGTGTTACAAGCTGTACACCAAAAGGCAAGAGGAGAAGATGGCCGAGAGACCAGAGCCAGAGATCAGGCGAGTGCCGCTCGAGCAGCTATGCCTGTCCGTCAAGGCTATGGGTGTCAGTGATGTACCTGGCTTCCTAGGGTCGGCGCTCACGCCTCCAGAGTCCATGTCAATCACTGGTGCTCTGGAGCTGCTGAGGCGCATTGGGGCTTTAGACAACAATGAGCTCACCGCGCTTGGTCGGCATCTATCTATGATACCTGCAGACCTGCGATGCAGCAAGCTCATGGTCTACGGCGTTGCATTCGGCTGCATGGATGCTTGTCTTACCATAGCAGCTACGTTGACGGTCAAGTCGCCATTCGTCAGCCCACAGGCGAAGCGCGACGAGGCGAAAGCTGCGAAGGCTGCTTTTGCCAAGGGCCACGGCGATCTGATCTGCGACCTGCGAGCATATCAAGAGTGGTCTCATAGGCGCTCAAAGGGCGAGCCGACATCATCTATTCGAAGATGGTGCGACGAGAACTTCCTCCACCACCAGACCATGATGGACATCGCCAGCACTCGCTCTCAGTACGTCACTTCTCTGCAGGAGATCGGCTTCCTGCCCCATCGAAGCGCAGGCGTTCCGGAGTCTTACAATCGGCATAACGACAGCGACGCATTACTGCGCTCCCTCATTGCGGGCGCGTTTCAGCCGCAAATAGCGCGCATCGACTTCCCGGACGCCAAATACAAAGCTTCCGCAGCAGGCGCAGTAGCCGTTGATCCAGAAGCCATCAGTATCAAGTACTTCAATGAAGACAATGGCCGGGTCTTCGTGCATCCTGGCTCAACATTGTTCGACGCGCAAGGCTTCCCGAGCAGTACTGCATTCATGAGTTACTTTGCCAAGATGGCTACAAGCAAGATCTTCATCCGCGAGCTCACGCCTTTCAATGTGTATAGCTTATTGATGTTCGGCGGAGCGATACAGATCGATCCACAAGGACGAGGACTTCTGGTGGACGGCTGGGTGAGGCTGAAGGGTTGGGCGAGAATTGGTGTGCTGGTGTCAAGGCTACGGATGATGCTCGATGATCTACTTGCTCGCAAGGTTGATGAACCTGGCTTGGAGATGGTCGAGACGGATATTGTCAAGCTCGTGACAAGGATGGTCACTTACGATGGGCTGGACCGCTGAAAGGACGGGGAGACCGAAGCGACTGCCGTCCTCCAGAGCCCAATACCAAGACTTGCGCCTGCTAATGATTCGATATCTATCTGGACTGCGGGCAAATCTGGTCTTCCGGAGTCACAATAACGACCGCTTGCGGCCGTATTGCTAACCCCGGTCAACAGTGCGATGCCTGTGCGAATCCGAGCTTTCCGTGAGAGATGTGCAGGCTGTTATGCCAAGCTGCTGCATGGTATCGCTTCCTTCACCTTACGGCGTTCAGGCTGACGATACACGAGGGCAAGTCATGAGCTTGGATGCGGAATCCACCATTGGCTGATGTCATTGGACTTCAAGGGCATATTACAAAGCAGCAGCTTGTGTTACGAGTGACGATTGCGGCGACCCAAATAGAGCATACAGATAGACATAGCATCCCAGGCACCGCTTGTCTCTTTTGTCAGTATATACAGTCATCCGAGTGACGGTCGCCGTAGTTGTAACAACCTAGGTAGGAAGTAGGTTTGGCCCTGCGAAGGCGGGGACAGCATCCATGCGAGCTTGCATACCCGACTCCTTCACTGCACGTCAGAAAAGCCGCTCTCCGTTGCTCGTTAGATATATACTGAGCTCTTGACACCTCACTGCACTACAGGATTCACCAACTTCGACAAATTTATCCAACATGGCCGACTTCAGCAAAGTACCGCCGTCGGCAAAGCTCCAGCCGAAGCCCTTCAAAGCTCATGTCGACGAGCAGAAACTCCAACACATGAAAGACCTCTTGAAGCTTTCACCCGTCGGACCTGCTGTATGGGAGAACACCAGCAAAGACCAGGGCGAGACCTTGCTCTCAAATCCTGCCAGAGTCCACGGCATGAGACGTGACTGGCTTGAGAGTGCCAGGGACCAATGGCTCAACTCGTTCGACTGGCGTAAGCACGAGGATCACATCAATTCGTTTCCGAACTTCACTGTCCCCATCACCGGTGACGATGGAGTGGAAATCAACATGCACTTCATGGCCTTGTTCTCCGAGAAGCAGGATGCTGTCCCGATCGTCTTCACACACGGATGGCCCGGAAGCTTCTTGGAATTCCTGAAGCTCTTTGGCATACTCAAAGAACGCTACTCGCCCAAAGACCTGCCGTACCACGTCGTTGCTCCCAGTCTGCCGGGCTACGCTTACTCTTCCGGACCGCCAGTGGATGTCGACTACACCACAGAGAAGGCAGCAGACGTGGTCGGCAAGCTCATGGTGGGTCTTGGCTTTGAGTCGGGCTACCTCGCTCAGGGTGGCGACATTGGCAGCTTCGTGAGCAGACATCTAGCGCTCCACCACGATGCTTGCAAAGGCATGCATCTGAACATGTTCAACACACCCCCACCGAAGGACGAGGAAAAGAAGAAGCAGATGGATGAGGTCGAAGCAAAGGCGTTGCCCAGAGGTGAAGCGTTCCGTGCCAACGGCTCTGCGTACATGATGGAGCACGGTACCAGAACCGCCACCATCGGATTGGTCTTGAGCGCCTCGCCCCTGGCGATGCTGGCCTGGATCGGCGAGAAGTTTCTGGAGTGGACTGATACTGATCCATCAGTGGACGAGATTCTGGAGAGCATTTCGTTGTACTGGCTGACGGATACGTTCCCGCGTTGCATCTACCCGTACCGTGGCATAACTTCCGGGAAGCGGCCAGCTCAGGACTACGTTGAGAAACCATCTGGTTACAGCTTCTTCCCGAGAGAGTTGTTTCCGGTACCTAAGAGCTGGGCTGAGGCATCTGCAAACCTTGTGACGTACTCTCAACATTCAAGCGGCGGGCACTTTGCAGTAAGTCTTTGTCTGTGATCTCTTTACGTCGGTGTTGACTGACGCTTTGTAGGCTATGGAGCACCCGCAGGAGCTGCTAGCGGACGTAGAAGAGTATGTCAAGAAGGCTTGGAAAGGGAGCAAGCTATGAAGAGTTATAGGTCCGAGAAGCAAATGCAGATGCAGGAACTCCGGTACTGAAGCAAAAGCACACTCCCGTTGAATCGGTTCGAAAACTTATAAAGCTCCCACGTTTACTCGCTTTCCTTCTGCTTCTATCTCACCAACCCGCAAAACCTTCCATTTGAATGTAGTCAATGCCACCGCATCCACCGCGGACGACCTCGCGCTTCTGTTGCCGGCGTTCGCCTTTGTCGTCAGTACCTACAACGCTCACCTCCGCATCTGGCCATCCGTCTTCCTCGTTTACTACTGGCTTCTTCGGGCCCAGTGAGCAGCTGAGGTAGTCCTCTAGAGTCCATCTAGGAACCTGAGTGCGGAAGTGAGCGTCGCCAGTCCCAGCATTGGACCAAAGCCAAGCATGAGCCCAGACGGTCCTACGCTTGATGCGCCAGCGATCCAGTTCGAAATCTCGAAGTTCATGTGGCACAGTCGCCGAGACGTCTACTTCAACCTCCACTTTGATACGGCGGGCATGTGGTCGGTAGTGCTCGTGAATGATGTTACGGCTGTCTCTGCCCTGGCCAAAGACGAGCATGCCCTGAACGTAGTCCGACGCATTGTTTGACTGCAGGATACACGGCTCCAGGGTATCAGAGTGCACGTATGGATGGAAGCCCGGCAACAGTGCTGGAGTCATCCGATTAGTGAGCTCCGTAGTCGAAAGCTGCGTGGAAGTCAGTGCCGTCGCCCTTCAGCTGACTATCAGGCGCCGTACCTTGCCGAGAAGATTGGCTAGTGAGCCTGGAATCATAAGACAGTCATGGATGAATGTAGGTGTGTAACAGCTCATGTCGTACTCGCCATGTTTCCGTAGCTTTGGTTCCTTGATGCGGTTGTGGAGGGCGAGCTGGTAGGCGAAGGGTACGACACCATCGGTGGAGGTTGGTATAGGCACTTGGAAGTATTCTACTTCGTCGTCTGAGTGCTCCTTCTCTACATGTTTGATTCGGTAGTCGCTTTCACTGGCAGGAGGTGTTGACAGTCGCATGGCGGCCGATCTGGCATCCGCTGCATCGTCGTGACCGTACGGAATGTCCATTGTTGGCGTGCTTGGCTCGTGGTGTTCTCTGCTACCAGTGTCGGTCTCGTGTTGCTGTGGGTCTTCTCCGTGTAGTCGAACGCTCCTGCTCTCGCGAGAGCGAGTAGACCGCTGGATGGCTTTGTAATGCATATTGATGTTAGCCAAGATGTCCTTTGATGTCCTGGTGCCGATATGTGTGTGGTTGAAGAACTTTGGAAGCCAGAACAAAGTATTTATACGCTTTCGGCAGGCACGTGAATTGGATTGAGGAATGCTCGTGATCGCTGACGGTGACCATACCGTTTGTGATGGTAGTAATATCGGTGTCCGTAGTGAGTACCGGCATTCGTTGGCCTTGCATGCTTCTCTTGAGTAATGGTATATTTACTGAGATGATATGATGCGCGAAGGGCAATGCAGACGGAAGGCATGTATCTTGAGAATCTGGAGCTTTGAGAGAGAACGACCACACCTCAGGATCAGACGGGATGGAACCAGCTAGCCGAGCCCCACTTAAGCGTGCCTACCTCATGCTCCCGACACCTATCCCGTTGTCAGGCACGCCAGACGGACACCGCGCTCCTATACACTGTAGTCTTCGCTACGGGATACATATGTGGGATGTGGGAGCTCAGGGGTCAAGTACGGTCGAATGAGTGCATAGCTATCTCTCGGAAAACTGCTACTGCTCGGTTGGAGACGTAGTTTCGGTCCATGCTTGACTGCTTGGCTTGCAGTGTTGCATTGAGGCGTGCTGGAACGGAGAGAGATGTGGCCTGGCCCATCCTGTCGCCTCGAGCAACATCATATTGATGGAGTTGCTATACCCGTGGCTGTACTGGAGAGCCATCATATAGCCGTTGATCTACCTGATCCAGTATGCCGATTCTGCCGGCAGTGAAAGGAAAGCGTGTCCTCTCGTCTTTTGGGAAACTGCACGTTGCCACATCCGCTGTTGCCCCATGCAGCAACCACAGTACCACCAGCACACGTGACGGCGGCAAATGAAAGTGAATGGAGTATTCGACACCTGGCTAGGCGGCAGAGTACACGTATCTCCTTCACTGCCTCTCTGTTTCGACGCGTTTCTTAGGGCGTCTGCGGAATGATTATGTGACGACACTAAACCGGAACTGGCCCGAGCTCCTGCGGCGAACAGTTACAGTTGACTTCGGCTTCACCACGCGAACAAACAACTCGCAACTCCAAATCCCCGGTTCAGATTTCATCGAACCGCCACTTCCTTCTTTACCAGAATCATCCACCACTTCCGCACGATCTCGCTCAGAAGATACAAAAGCTTCTGATACCACGCCCTTACCCGCACACCACTTCCGATTTCGCATCACGGACTTCGCATCACGAGCTTCGAACACATCTACCACATCCATACACATACACCACCGCCATCATGTCTGCCGAGCCAGATCACGCGCAAGAGAAGAGCAAGGTCAAGCTCGATAATGACCCAAGCGGCGCCGAGAAGAAGGGCGGCGATGACGAGACATCCACGGCCATCCTTCGCAAGAAGAAGAAGCCCAACAGCCTGCTCGTCACGGACGCCACCACCGACGATAACTCCATCATCGCGCTGTCCAACAACACCATGGAGACTCTTCAGCTCTTCCGTGGTGACACAGTACTGGTGAAGGGAAAGAAGAGGAAGGACACCGTGCTCATCGTGCTCGCCGATGACGACCTCGAGGATGGCTCAGCGCGCATGAACCGCGTCGTGAGGCACAACCTTCGGGTGAAGCTTGGCGACGTCGTCACAGTCAACCCATGCCCCGACATCAAGTACGCCAAGCGCATCGCTGTCCTGCCCATGGCCGACACCATCGAGGGCCTTACTGGCTCCCTCTTCGATGTCTTCCTTGCGCCATACTTCCGCGAAGCCTACCGCCCGCTAAGGCAAGGCGACCTCTTCACATGCAGAGCCGCCATGCGGACGGTTGAGTTCAAGGTCGTGGAGGTTGACCCACCAGAGTACGGCATTGTTGCGCAAGACACAGTCATCCACTGCGAGGGTGAGCCGATCCAGCGCGAGGACGAGGAGGGCAACTTGAACGAGGTGGGCTACGATGACATCGGTGGCTGCAGGAAGCAGATGGCGCAGGTTCGGGAGCTGGTTGAGCTGCCGCTCAGGCATCCTCAGCTCTTCAAGTCCATCGGTATCAAGCCACCGCGCGGTATCCTCATGTACGGTCCTCCAGGTACCGGTAAGACTCTCATGGCTCGCGCTGTCGCCAACGAGACTGGTGCCTTCTTCTTCCTCATCAACGGCCCAGAGATCATGTCGAAGATGGCTGGTGAGTCGGAGAGCAATCTGCGGAAGGCGTTCGAAGAGGCGGAGAAGAACAGCCCGGCCATCATCTTCATCGACGAGATCGACTCGATTGCGCCCAAGCGTGAGAAGACCAACGGCGAGGTCGAGCGTCGTGTTGTCTCCCAGCTCCTCACGCTCATGGACGGTATGAAGGCTCGCTCCAACGTGGTGGTTATGGCTGCCACCAACCGCCCGAACTCCATCGACCCTGCTCTTCGTCGTTTCGGCCGCTTCGATCGTGAGGTTGATATTGGCATCCCCGATCCTACCGGCCGTCTCGAGATCCTCCAGATCCACACGAAGAACATGAAGCTTGGTGACGATGTCGACCTCGAGTCGATCGCTGCTGAGACCCACGGCTACGTCGGTTCAGATATAGCATCTCTGTGCTCTGAGGCCGCCATGCAGCAGATCCGTGAGAAGATGGATCTCATCGACCTCGACGAGGACACCATTGACGCCGAGGTGCTCGACAGCCTTGGTGTCACCCAGGAGAACTTCCGCTTCGCTCTCGGCGTCAGCAACCCATCCGCCCTGCGCGAAGTTGCCGTGGTCGAGGTGCCGAACGTCAGGTGGGAGGACATTGGTGGTCTCGAGGACGTCAAGCGCGAGCTCATCGAGTCTGTTCAATACCCCGTCGACCATCCCGAGAAGTTCCTCAAGTTCGGTCTCAGCCCGTCCCGTGGTGTGCTCTTCTACGGTCCACCCGGTACGGGTAAGACGCTCCTCGCCAAGGCAGTGGCGAACGAGTGCGCTGCCAACTTCATCTCCATCAAGGGCCCTGAGCTCCTTTCCATGTGGTTCGGTGAGTCTGAGAGCAACATCCGCGACATCTTCGACAAGGCTCGTGCAGCTGCTCCTTGCGTCGTCTTCCTCGACGAGCTGGACTCCATCGCCAAGTCCCGTGGTGGCTCGCAGGGTGATGCGGGCGGTGCTTCCGACCGTGTTGTCAACCAGCTTCTGACTGAGATGGACGGTATGACGAGCAAGAAGAACGTCTTCGTCATCGGTGCCACGAACAGGCCTGAGCAGCTCGACAACGCTCTCTGCCGTCCCGGTCGTCTCGACACCCTCGTCTACGTCCCGCTGCCAGATGAGGCCGGCCGTACGAGCATTCTCAAGGCTCAGCTTCGCAAGACGCCCGTGGCTGATGACGTCGACATCAGCTACATTGCTAGCAAGACCCACGGCTTCTCCGGTGCCGACTTGGGCTTCATCACCCAGCGTGCCGTCAAGCTCGCCATCAAGGAGAGCATCGACATCGCTATCCAGAAGGAGAAGGCGCGCGCGGCTACTGAGGGTGACGACACCAAGATGGAGGAGGATGTTGACGAGGAGGACCCGGTGCCGGAGCTTACCAAGAGGCACTTTGAGGAGGCCATGAGCATGGCTCGTCGCTCTGTCACCGACACGGAGATCAGGAGGTACGAGGCTTTCGCGCAGAGCATGAAGAGCTCGGCTGGTGGTTCTGCGTTCTTCCGCTTCCCTGAGGGCGGCGAGAACGCGAACGGTGGTGGGCAGGAGCAGCAGAATGGTATGTTTACTTACGATTACGATGAACATAACGTGTGCTAACGAATGATACAGGCGCCGGCGAGGAGGACCTTTACGACTAGGCGCGCAATGTCTTACCCAGACGACGATGAGCTTCAGTACGTGCATAAGGGGAAGGATACCGATATGGATAGCTCTTCGCATAAGGTAGAGCAGGTCTAGAGCAGAGAATGGCGTTAAGAGTGTGATAATAGATTGTTTTCATAGCTTCGCCTCAGTGGCGAAAACGGTATGCTATGTTATGCAGTGTTACTACTTGTACCTCCCACCTAGTCTTCGCTTCTAATTGCCCACGATGTTCGTTCATGATGGTCGAGATAGCAGAAGGATCTGCAGATTGAAGCATTGTATGTCCTTGCGCACGAGGACAAGAGTGAGGTGACACAGTCACCGGCAAACCATGAGCACAAGGGGCCTCTCAACAGCAGCGCCATCGAAGAGCGATAAGGTATTGGCTCATGCATTGACATACGGGATGTTGGGAAGGAATCGAGCGTTCATGTGTCGAACGACTTTGTATTACGACCACTATCAACACAGCACACTGACATCGCAGCAGTGCGTTTTCTATGGCATGCTTCGTGCACGCCACCCAGCACACCTCGTGGAACCGCCAACGCCTCGCTAAGATACACGCTCCTCACTGTTCTTCGCTCTGAAGTAAGCCTGCAAAAGGCCGCCCTGATCAGCCCAAGATCTCCTCCCAATCAGGAGTAACGACAAACTTCCCCTTCACCTGCCCCATCCCCATCGCCAGACCTCTCTCAACCTCGCTTGCCTCCCCTTTGTCTTCACCCGCAGGCTTAGTGTCTGGCATCTGCGCCACGACGATGTCTTGCAAGAACGAAGCATCTGTGCCCATGCCAAGAGCGAGTTTCGTCCCACCCCAGTCCAACGTCGCCTTTCCGGACTTGTGTATGCGCAACTTGCCTACAGCGCCTGGAGGGAGTTTGGGAGGGCGAGAGCCAGGGGGTCTGGGGTCGTCGGTCACGGTGACGGGGTTAGAGGAGTTATTCGGCTGGGCGTCGACGTCCATGGCGTCTCCGTTGTTGGTTGCTGGTGCGTCCGGGTCCGGTTTCACGACCACAGGCGTAAGGTCAGGCAGGACGGGAGGGAATTGGAAGAGGTACATCTTATCTGCTCTCTTGTCCTTTGGCTGCGGCGGCTTCTCTTGTGCTTCCTCAGTGCCAGCCATAGCTGCATCGCCGTCTTTATCCGCTGTCGCAGCTGCTGGAGTAGGAGCTACCTGTGTCCCAAGCTCAGAGTACAGCATAACCAGATCATTCTGATGCCGCTTCCACTCATCAATCTCGTCTTGAGTCTGATAAGCCGGTAACTCAGGCGCAGAGCCGGAAAGAGTAGAACTCTTAATTCTTTCTTTGCCTTTGCGTCTGCTTTCTGGCGACGAAGTCGAGGATGGTTCTTCTTGCGGTGGTGCCGTGATAGTCTCGGGTTCGTCGGTAGGCTCGGGTTTGACTGCAGGCTCACCGTCTGAGCTATCTTCATAGGTGGCCATGAACGGCTGGCTTGCGCCGGTGACCTCGACGTCTTTCGTCTTCTGCTTGCCTGTCTTCTTGTCGTTCTCTGCTGTCTCGCCTTCGGCTTCCTTGCCTGCTTCTGTGGTTGCGCCATCTGCGTTCAGACCCAGTGTTCGCTCTTTGTGTGCTTCTCTTTTCAAGCGGATCGGCACATTGTCCGTGAAAGGCTCACGCTCTTGGCCGTCATCACCAGTCAAGTCAATCACGCCGAGCTCGTCCACGTTCAGCCTTTCCATACCCTTCTCATTCGCATCCTCTTCGTCACTGGAAATGTAGCCTCCGTCTTCCGTGTACCTCCCGCTAGGTATCAACGTGACCTCTCCAGACCCAGGCTCTTGCTTGACTCCTTCCTGCTTAATGCCGTCCATCACACCCATAGCCGCTTGTGACGAACCGACTGCCGTACTATAGCCGCCTGAACCTCCTCCACCACCACCACTACCACCGCCTCCTCCTCCTCCTACCCCAGGTCCTCCACTCCCACCACCAAACACAGTCCCACCTCCACTACTACTCATCCCTCCCCTCCCACCCATAGCCCTCCTCTTCCCAACATCAGCATGCTGCTGCACCTGACCCAAGCTAAACGGCCCACTAGCCACCGTCTCCCGCCTATCGCTCTCCCCCACATATCCACCTCTCCCACCACCTCTCCTTGCTCCTCTATCCCCTCGTCCTCTTTCCCTCTGTCGAGCTTCCCGTCTCGCTTTCGCAGCATTCTCTTTCGCTTTCGCTTCAGTCTCGGCCCTCTTACGCTCTTGCTCCGCTTTCTCAGCTTCCGCGCGCTGAGCAGCAGATCTTCGAGCACCGAATTTGGGTGCGACGACTGCTCTTCCTCGGCCTCGCCCTCGCTCTGAGCCGCGTGATGCGCCGAGTGAAGGGCGGTTGGTATTGCCAACATTGCTATTGGGACCTGGGGCGGGCGTAGCACTTGATCGTGGTGCTGGTGTACCGGCAGCCGAGGGCGCAGGAGTGCTGTTGACCGAAATAGCGGGCGTAGGAGGTTTCGAGTCGATCTGTATAGGTTCGCCTTGCTCTGCGCCTGCAGAAGCTTGCGTAGGCTCTGTCGAAGGTCCCGCAGCATCTGCTCTCTGAACAGACTTATCACCGGCAGTACTCTCAGGATCTGGCTTCACTGCCGGTTCAGCATCAGGACGAGACGAGGGTGTTGGAGCCTTCGCGCCGCGGACGGGTGGTTGGCGTTTGGGAGGCATTGTGCAGTTGTTGGAGCTTCACTGTAGCTGAAGGTTGGCGGATGTTATCTTGGCATCATAGCTTGCCGGCACTGGACGTTGTAGAAAGCCGGGATCGCGAACAGGAAGTGAAACTTGAGGATACAATCGAGAGCTCTCAAAGCGACTCAAAAAAGTTCGAGTCAACAGGTGCCCCTCGCAGATAACGGAAACCAACCGCTATCGCCACGTGATCGACAGCAACCTTCCGAAGACTCGATGAAACACAGTACACAACATGCATAACATCGATACTCTTCTATATATACACTCCACCCTCACACCCAGCACTCCCCTCCTTTTACATCTACCTCTTCCACCCCAACTGCCCACCCCTCTCCTCCGTCTTCCTCTCCAAAATCTCCCAAACCTTCTCCCGAACCCCCTGCTTCCCACCCCGTCTCTCAACAAACTGCTCAACAATCTGCTCCTTACTCAACCTCGTCGTCCCCTCACCACCCCTAAAAAGCGCCCCAACCTCACTCTCCCTCGGCAAACCAGTAAAAGCGTGCGGGTAATCCGTGTACACGGCCCCTTGATCTGTATTCATGAGCTCCAACTCCGGCTTAGCGGAGAAGAAAGAATCGACAGTGGAGTCTGGGACTTCGTCGATGGAGGCAGGAGACCAGGAGGGGGTGGTTTTGGGTTTGTTGATGAGGAGCGCGGAGACGCCTTCGATGAAATCGGGGTGTTCCATGAATTTACTTGCGATGACGTGTTCTTTGCGGAAAGTGTCGGCGATGTTCCATTTAGCGCCTTCGCGGAGTTGGCGCATGGTGACTTTTACGCTGGTAGGGCTGCGCTGGAGAATGGTTTTTCGGGTTTTGGTAGCCCAGTCAATGATGTCTTGAGGTGAGTTGCCTTCAGATAAGCCTTGCAGAGCGTCAAGGACGCCGTTGATGTCGTTGATAGGCTGGAAGACGTAGTCGATCGCTGCTCTTTGGTTGCCGCCCACGACGCTTTGGGATGGGTGCTTGTCGTGCGGGATCCCAGTCGAGAATTCCTCGATCGTGCGGTCGATGACTCGGAGACGTTGCTCCAGGGTATCGTAGTCCTTGAACTGCAATTCCGCCAATCTTGCCTCCAAATCCGGAAGAGAAGAAGAGTGAAGGTAATGCGTAGCAATCCCCGCCCAAAACGCATCAACCCCCTTCAACTGCTCAGACGTCAAAGCAAGATACGTCCCGACCTCCCCATCCATTCTCGGCAAGAAGAAGCTGCCCCCAACATCGGGGAAGAAGCCGATAGTAGTCTCCGGCATAGCAAAAACCGTATTCTCCGTCGCAATCCTGAAAGGCGCATGCAGACTCAACCCGACGCCTCCACCCATGGTGATTCCATCTATGAACGCCACGTACGGCTTCGGGTACGTTGCAATGAGGTGATCGAGCTTGTATTCCAGCGCGAAGTAATCTTTACTGCTCTGCTGTCCCTCGGCACCTTTTTTGTTATCCAGAGCTAGAGCTGCTACGTCTCCACCAGCGCAGAAAGCGCGGCCCTCGCCTTTGATGACTATTACGTTGGCCATTTGGGACTTCTGCCATTCTTGGAGACGGGGGACGATTTTGCGGGCCATGGATCCATTGAGGGAGTTGAGCTTTTTGGGGCGGTTGAGGGTGATGGTGCGGACGCCGTAGTGGCTGTTGAAGAGGACGTCGTTCGGCTCATCTCCGGGTAGCTCGTGGATGTCTGTTGAGGAAGCGAACTAGGGAGACTATGGTCAGTCAGCGGACCATAGACAGTGCTGGAGAGGTGAAGGCGCATACGGATCTTGAGGCTGGCCCAGCCATTGCCGGGTTCAATATCTTCGCGCGGAGAGGCATTGTGAGGGGTGATCGAGAGGGTGCTGCGAAGCGTCTACAGCACGTTTGGAGGAGCATTGGGAAGGTCGATATGGTGGGAGTAGAGGAAGTTCGGTAGAAGCTTGCTGCTATGTCATCCGCGAGCTCAAGGTACCTCGGCAGAGATGGTGGCAGCAACGATGAGGCTAGGAACCGATTCCGCAGTGTCTGTATTGGTGTTGACGACGACCTGTAGCGCTGAAAGGTTCAAAGAGAGAAAAGAGAAGGGAGAAGCAGCCAATGGTTTACAAAATGCCCAAGTACTCCCTCATGGAGTTCGTTCTCCGCAGCGCATGCTACACCGGCGCTGGATCAACGTGTTTCCGTAGGAGGTCTGTGCTTCAAAATTTATCCCATGATCGCCGCATACACTCCCGAGAGGTGCATACCACTCGATCAAGCTTGATATTGTATATCATATCTCCCCTTCTGTTCTTCCATCCGGCGTTAGGTTGTACAACATGTCGTTCGCTCGGACCTTTCTCAGCACATCCCGCGCTCTATGCGCCAGGACTTCCGCAAGCCCAGTACAGCAGGCATTGAACAACAGGGGCCAAGCACAGCTATACAATGCCGCGAGAGGATATGCCACGGCTTTCAAGCGTGACAAACCTCACGTCAACATCGGTACCATTGGACACGTCGACCATGGAAAGGTATAACAATTCGACAGCGAGTAAGGGATTCGGTGGCGCATACTGATGATACCATTAGACCACCCTCACAGCAGCCATCACGAAACGACAAGCGGAGAAAGGTTACGCCAACTTCCTCGAGTACGGCGCCATCGACAAAGCCCCCGAAGAGCGGAAACGCGGCATCACCATCTCCACAGCCCACATCGAATACCAGACCGACGACCGCCACTACGCCCACGTTGACTGTCCCGGCCACGCCGATTACATCAAGAACATGATTACCGGTGCCGCATCAATGGACGGCGCCATCATCGTCGTAGCAGCTTCAGATGGACAAATGCCGCAGACCAGGGAGCATCTCCTGCTCGCTCGCCAAGTCGGTGTCAAGAGGATTGTCGTGTTCGTGAACAAGGTCGATGCGATCGAGGACAAGGAGATGTTGGAGCTCGTCGAGATGGAGATGCGTGAGCTCCTTTCGTCCTACGGCTTTGAGGGAGACGACACACCCATCATCCTCGGCTCCGCCCTCTGCGCTCTCGAGAACCGCCAAAACGACATCGGTGTCGAGAAGATCGACGACCTGCTCAAGGCAGTCGACTCCTGGATCCCTACCCCTGAACGCCAGCTCGAGAAGCCCTTCCTCATGTCCGTCGAAGACGTCTTCTCCATCCCCGGCCGTGGTACCGTAGCCTCCGGACGAGTAGAGCGTGGTGTCCTGAAGAAGGACTCCGAAGTCGAGCTCGTAGGCAAGAACAAAGCCCCAATCAAGACCAAGGTAACCGATATCGAAACCTTCAAGAAATCCTGCGACGAGTCACGCGCAGGCGACAACTCTGGCCTCCTCCTCCGCGGCGTCAAGCGTGACGACGTGCTGCGCGGTATGGTCATCGCACTCCCTGGCTCCCAGAAATCGCACCGGAAGTTCCTGACCTCCATGTACGTGCTCACGAAGGAAGAGGGAGGCAGACATACCGGTTTCCACAACAACTACAAGCCCCAGCTCTTCATCCGGACAGCTGACGAGGCGGCGAGTCTGAGCTGGGCTGAGGGCAGTGAAGAGGCGAAGGAGGACAAGATGGTCATGCCGGGCGACAACGTGGAGATGGTGTGCGAGATCCACAAGCCTTTGGCTATCGAGCAGGGACAGCGGTTCAACGTCCGTGAGGGCGGCAGGACGGTTGCCACTGGGCTGATTACGCGGATCATTGAGTAAGAGGTGGCTGCGGTGAGACAGCTGTCAGGTGAACGAGTCGCTCGGATACCCCTGGGCGGATCCCGGCGGCAACAGGGGAGGTGACGCTGTGTAAGATGACAAGGGCGCAGGGAGTGTACATTGCATGTGGCCGGCTTGATACCCGGAACGGAAAGACGCTCAACTTCGCATCTTGTATTTGCTCATGTAGTACTAGAGGCTGTCAAAAGGAGGGATGGTGCATAGCCCGGCGTTATTTCAATTGGTACAGGCATGTATGTAGATGCTCTCACCTCCCAAACCAGACTCTCTTCAACCACCGAACATCTTTCGCCACTGTACATGCACATAGCCAATGGCCGACATCACGTCATAGCCACCGTGAGAAGCTGAGCAATAGTGCAGCCGCACATAGGCTTCTCTCCAAGTCTCCGTAAGTTCTAGGTCCGGCAGCTCCTTTGTGTGTCGGCGAGCTCGACGCTGTCCCTGTCGCTGTCCCTGTTGCCACTGACGCCGCCGGCGTGGGTTGCGGAGCAGGCGAGTCCGGAACATCGCAAGTATTAGCCGTCCCTTGGCAGGCACCCGATGATGGCGATGTACTGTTGAAGTACGCTTTCACGTAACTCACAGTCATCACAGCATCCTGCCCCGGCGGGCCACCGCTCCACCCAGCATCCCCATTCGACCAGTGGATCAGATGGATTGCTCCTGCACTCGCTGGCACATTCTCTGTGAAGCTTCGCAGCCAGTGGGAGTCGGCGAACATGTCTATGCGGTCTGGCAGCCAGTCGAAACGGTACTCGTGGTATTCGCCTGTCGGGTTGAAGGGTAGGGAGTAAGGGGTGAAGTCTGGGGTGCCGGCGGCGTTATAGCCTGCTGAGACGGAGTCGGGAGATTGGTTTACGAGGTTGATCGTGTGATTGTCAGGGAATTGCTGTTTGGACAGGATTTCCATGTCGATTTCTTGGCTGTCGTTGTGGTAGAAGAAGAAGGCGGCGCAGGTGCCGTTTATCGCTGTGGTTCTCATGCCCACCCTAAAGCTGCCGTAGAGGATGTCGGTCCGGGCGGAGACTAGTTCGGCTATGGGAACCATTGGGTCGTTGGCGGTTCCATCGTTGATAGACTGGCTACGGACCCAGAGCTGCAGGCCTGGGTTCTGTGCGGTGGGGTCTGAGACGACGTTTCGTAGTTCTGCGGCTTTGCCGTAGGGACCTCGAGATGAGGAGGGAGTGACGTTATAGGCTTGGGCTTGCCAGTCTGCTCCTGGGCCGGAGTCCCATGTGATGGAGTCGGTGGCGTTTGCGGCAGTGAAGTCGGTTTCTAGGATCTCGGTGAAGGATGTTGTCGAGTTGATGGTGTAGCCGCAGTGGCAGTCTGCTGTAGCTTGTGCTATCCTCAAAAGGAGCAGATAATGTAGACCGAAGCTCGGCATGGTGGTGGTCGTCTTGAGGTGAGGTCGAGATGCCGTTGTGGCAGGTGCAGTCCTCGTCGCGCGGTCATGTGGCAAGCACGTTCCCGCTGAGCTACTACACGCGTGCCTTCCTCAAAAGTCCAGCAGGCCGGGAAGCTCGTGAGCGGTATTGCAGCCACTTCACCCAGATCGCACGTGAAAGATTCAACATGCTGGGTCGACGAGAAAAGACGCGTCGTGCGTCTCCATTTCTCTAAGCGAGTTCCACAGCGTACTTGAGACACGTTGAACCTGCAGCTGTCCGCACCGAGCGGCTGCGGTGTAACATCTGGCTTGCGTGCGATAAGAATAGCTATCTGCTTTCATCTAGCATGCAGTGTCTGTCCGCCCGTTCAGATACGCACAGCATATCGCCATAGACTCCGCCATTCACATGCCTCTGGCCCCTAACACATGCAGGCAGCGTTGCCAGAACATGCCCATTGCGCCTTTGCAATTCCGAATCTCAGCCATGTGCGCCTCTCATTTTGCACGCTTTCATCTTACGCATAAGCGATCGTTTTCATTACATTCATTATA
>JAKLLW010000801.1:0-23586 GCA_022814695.1 Neocatenulostroma microsporum | reverse complement strand
CTGTTCTTGATCACGCCTTCTTTCTCCAGCGTCTCCAGCTCAGAAGCCGCGACGCCAAAGCTCGCTAGTACTTCATTAGTGTTCTCACCATGCAGCGGTGGCTGGCTCCGAATAGTCGCCTTGTTCTTGCTGAACTTGATCGCAGGACCTGTGGCACTAGTCAGCACACTACCAACCCTCATCATCCATGAACAGATCAGTGTCCGGAAGGTGACATACCAAGCACCTTAATCTTCCCAGCCCTAGCAGAAGGCAGCGTGACTTCCTGCACCATATCCCTCGCTTCCGTCTGCGGATGATCAAACACCCGCTCCATGGTGTTGATAGGCGCATACGGCATCCCGCTCCCCTCGAACGTAGCGACCCATTCATCAGTGCTCTTCAACGCAAACAGCTCGTTGAGCCGTTTATAGAGCGCATCTCGGTTAGTCACACGGTCGCCATTTGACTTGAAACGCTCGTCGGTAGCTAGCTCGGAGGCGCCAAGGAGCTTGACGAGGGTGGCGAACTGCTTATCGTTTGTGGCTCCGCAGACTAAGTACAGATCTTTCGTTTTGAAAGCATCGTAGGGTACCACGGAGGGATGTTGGGCGCCCCAGCGTTCGGCTTCGACGCCGACGTTCAGCCAGGATAACGCCACGTTGGTCAGGAGTGCAACCTGGGTCTCGAAGAGAGAGCCATCAATCTTCTGGCCTTCACCTGTGCGTTCCCGAGCGTAGAGAGCAGCCATGATGGCGCCGTGCATATACAGGCCGGTAGACATGTCAGTGAGACCTAGTCCGGGACGCACGGGGCCTCTGCCTCGCTCGCCTGTAAGGTGTAGGAGGCCTGCTTCTGCGCCGGCTATCATGTCGTATCCTGCTCGACTGGCGAAGGGGCCGCCTGCGCCATAGCCTGGAGGGGTTTCAGCTGCCAGTCGCTGCGCGTAAACTGACTTGACGTACCCGACGTGCCAGCGAGGATTATTCGCTTGTTGACCTTGCTTAAAACGTCGTAGCCGATACCTAATCTGTCCATGTTGCCTGGCCGAAGATTTTCGACACTATCAAATCATCAGGTCGGCACGTTCATGACCGGGAGTGGGTGGCCGAAGGACATACACCACATCTGCCTCCTTCACCATCTCCAGAAAGATCTCTCTACCTCTCGCATGCTTCAGGTTCAACGCCACGGACTTCTTGTTGCGGTTGACGGCGGAGAAGTAGTTGGACATGGGGCCAATGCCAGACTTCCATGCTTTGTCTTCGCCAGCGATCGTCCAGTATCTGGTGTCGTCCTGGAGTCTTTCGTGAGCATGTTGTCAGTTGGGAGATTGGATCAAGCAAGTCATACGCCACGGTCGACATCCTCGATCTTGATCACTTCAGCCCCATAATCGGCCAAGATCTGCGTGCAGTATGGTGCCTGAGGTCTGTAAGTAGGTTCTCGTCCAATAGGGCTGTGGCGAAGAGTGAGCTCACGGCGAGAACACGGGAGAGATCAATAATCTTAACGCCAAGGAGAGGTCCATCAGGCTGGCCACTGGGTGTAGAGTATGGCCGTTGCCTGGCTTGACGAGCCAATGGCACCAAAGATGAACGACATCTCGCAATGAAGCAGATACTCGTACGTTGAATGAGTGTTGACTGAGCAAGAAGCCTTCTCGGTGAGCTTCGTATCACCCTCTCCATCTCGTTCGTCTGTCACACTGGAGCAGACGCATGCTCCCAGGCACGTTTGAGGGTACCATCTTCACCAGGCTCTTCGTCTGTCTCGCCATTGGTGGACATAGGTGAGTGCAGGAGGTTTGGTTTCCCCGCAAGCAACAGCCGGAACACTTCGGTTGCGGAAGAGAAGGAGGTTGGCGTAACTGCCATATCAGTGCGTATATGTGGGACCGGTTTCTCTGACCTCGCCGCCGCGTCCATTACCATACTTATCAATCGCGTCCTGGTCTGTCGACCATGGCGGCAAGGGCACCGACAACAATGCTTCGGCTTGCTCGCTCAGCACAGAGGCGACGATGTCTGACCCAAATCCGATTCCGCTCAGTCTCGGCCACTTCGTCCTCAGACCGAGGGGACGCCGTCCGGGTCATGGAGGTAGGCCCTCGCGACGGGCTCCAGAACATCAAACAGAGAGTTGACACGGCCACCAAAGTTGAGCTTATCTTACGACTGGCAGCCACCGGTCTGAGGCACATAGAGGCCACCTCCTTCGTCTCACCAAAATGGATTCCGCAACTGGCCGACAGCGTTGAAGTGATGAAGGAAGCCAGAGCGATTGCGGAACCGCTGGGCATCTCATTGCCAGTCCTGGCGCCCAACGTCAAGGGTCTGGAGAGGGCTGCAGAGAATGGAGCCAAGGAGGTCGTGGTCTTCGCTTCAGCTTCCGAAGGATTCAGCTGGAAGAACACGAACTGCTCCGTCGAAGAGGCTATGACGAGGGCAGGGAACATCGTCGAGGCCGCGAGCGAGCTGGGCATCCGGGCTCGAGGCGTGATCTCCTGTGTTGTGGCTTGCCCTTACGACGGTCCGACTGAATCAAGCAAGGTCCTCGCGATCGCGAAACTATTCCTGGAAATGGGATGCTACGAAGTCGGACTAGGCGAGACGATTGGCATAGCGAGCCCTTACGACATCGAAAGACTCTTGCGTGTTCTACTCACAGAGATTCCTGCGGACAAGCTGGCTGGCCACTACCATGACACTTACGGGCAGGCTATCGCGAATGTTGTCAAGTCATACGACATGGGCCTGCGTGCTTTTGACAGCAGTGTAGCAGGCCTGGGTGGCTGTCCGTATGCCAAAGGCGCTAAAGGCAACCTGGCGACCGAGGACATGGTCTACACTCTTCAACGAGCTGGCGTGCAGACTGGCGTGGATCTTGATCTACTGGCCGAGACTGGGGACTGGATATCACGGAAACTAGACATGCCAAACAATAGCCGTGCTGGTGCCGCGGTAATTGCTAAGGCTCGTTCGGCAGCTGAATCTACCGCAATCAAGCAACCCGAGACGACTCCAACGACACCTCAAACAACGTCCTGGAAGCTGGTGACAGACGCAGGAGACTACCAAGTCCACCGTTCCGGCAACGCCGTAAAAGTCACCCTTACCCGCCCAAAGAACGGTAATGCCCTGACAAGCACCATGGTCGAAGGTATCACCTCCCTCTTCCATTCACTAGCTACCGACCGGACCGTCTTCCACGTGCTTCTCGAAGCCCAGGGTAAATTCTTCTGCACAGGCATGGACCTAAGTGCTTCCGGCTCCACTGCTTCCACTACTCCGGAAGAGAAGAAAGCATACTACGAGAAGGTTGAAGGACTGTACAAAGCTATCGATGAAGCTCCGCAAACTACCATTGCAGTCGTGGATGGGCCTTGCTTTGGAGGAGGGGTGGGGTTGGCATTTATATGCGATGTCAGGCTTGTGAGTGAGAAGGCGAAGTTTACGATGACTGAGATTAAGCTGGGCTTGACGCCGGCTATCATCTCGAAGTATATGATTCGCGAGTTGGGTATACCGTTCTGTAGGGAGGCTATGCTTGCGGGCAGGGAAGTGGCTCCGCTGGAACTACAGCGTATTGGTGCTGTACACCACATTGCTAGCACGTCGGAGGAACTCAATACCCTGACCGCCGACTATCTCAAGAGGCTGGGGCAATCCGCACCTCGATCGGCCGCTGCAGTCAAAGAGTTGGCAAGGCTCGCATGGAAAGATCCTGGTGGGATGGAGCAGCAGCGGTATGTCACCGAAGTCTTTAAGCAGATGATGGAGCCTGGCTCAGAAGGCGAGTTTGGGTTGCAGCAATTCCGCAACAAGGTCAAGGGCATCGATTGGGGTGCTTTCTACGCCGGAAAGGATGTTACGCCGGAGGTGAGGAAGTGCGAAAAGCTTGTCACGGAGGAGACCATGCTATCTTCCGAGAAGGACAAGAGAATGGATGCAAAGACGCTGCATTGAGGCGTTGTAGCGTTGTCCTTATTTTGCCATGTCCTACCCAAAAGCAAGTGCAACGGTATCCCGGACTTTGCGGGCATACCAAAGCTGTACTAAGGAAGGGACTGAAGCTCTGGCTCGTGATCTCTACCAAGCTTCAGACTTCGGATATAGAGCAGCTGGCGGGGTCGAGTCGTGAAGAGGAAAGGACGTAGCGCGGCAAACTTGTTCCGCTTGGTCTGAGCTGAGCAATACAGTGGGCAGTTGCTCAGCACATGATGCATGACCCAAAAAGCACTCTACCTGCGACAGAAAATACCGATTGCAAAGGACGCCATGGCACCGACGAAGGCCCCACCCATTGGGCTACCGCATAGCGACAGCATATGTTCAATTTCTATCATCAATACGACGACCGACATCACTGCGCCGCCGAACTACCTTGTAGAACCGGATATACGTGGGTGCTACCTACTTGCTGCTTTACACATTCACGTATCGTAGGCTAACCTTGACATAGCTGGCCACGAATGGATGAACCTACCAACCTACGCCTTCCACATCGTCCATAAGGCTTCCAATACTCAACTCGTCTTTGACCTAGGAGCTCGCAAGGACTGGTACAACTCCGTGCCCCACATCATCGGACTACTTGAGAACCATGTTCCGGGTCTCAGAGTGCAGAAGGACACAAAGGATATTCTCGCAGAAGGCGGAGTGGACATGAAAGATGTCAGTGCTGTGATCTTGAGCCATTGGCACTTTGATCATTGTGGTGCTCCTGGATTGCTGCCAAAGCACGTCAAGTTTCATGTCGGGCCTGGTTTCAGAGATGCCTTCCTGCCCGGCTACCCAACAAAGGAGGACTCGCCATTCCATGAGTCCGATTGGGAAGGTCGGGAAGTCGTGGAGGTACCTTTTGGCGGTAAGCTGAAGATTGGAAAGTATGAGGCTTACGACTACTTCGGCGACGGAGCGCTGTACATTCTGAATGTGCCCGGGCATGCTGTCGGACATATTGCTGCGCTTGTGAGGACCACGTCGGATACTGCGATCTTCTTGGGTGGCGACACCTGCCACTTTACTGGTGAGCTGCCTCCGATCGGATTCTTACCAGTTGAATTCCTTGCTAACGCGACTCTTCAGGCGCCGTAAGACCGTCAGAGTACATTCCCATGCCTGATGAGCTGCCTCAGGAGACGCACCTCGACTCACACCTACCTCAACCATGCCCCTGCATCGCTTTCACGAAGTGCCATCCTACGCCTGATAAGGCCAAGGAGGTATGATCTACCTCAACTGTACCTTGCCGTTTACCAAAAACTGACACTGCGCAGATCCCGTTCTACACCGTCTCCACAGGCCCAGCATCGTTCTACCACGACCCTCCAACAGCCAAACAGTCCATTCGTGCCCTAGCAGAATTCGACGCAGACCCAAATGTACTTCTCATTATTGCGCATGATGTTGCGCCTCTCAAGACCTTGCCGTTCTTCCCGAACGGCACCCTGAACGACTGGAGGCAGAAGGGTTTCAAAGAGGCGATGCATTGGGGTTTCGTCAATGAGCTACCCTACGAGGGCAAGACGAGAAGGAAGCAGTTGGCCGATGGGCTGTATAGGGATGGTGAGAAGGTAAGGGGCTTGGATCTTTCTCAGCCGTGATTCTTGTTCGAGCCTACAAAGCATCTGCCCAGCTTCACAGACAATAGGCTCCGAATCGCGAACACCATGATGGTTCTGCACCCCGCCATGTCACACTATTTCCGAGTGCGGGGATTGGGGAAGCTCTGGATATAGACCGGGCAATGAAACCGAGCAGCCGTGTTGCATGTAGCTTACCACAGGTCCAGCCTCGTTAGAGTTGTTCGCAGCCGTCCCTGCATGCAATCACTGTAGTCCACGCTGCGAGAACCCCGCGGTGACATAGCTACAGTAGAGCCGCACGACTTGAGCCGAGAGCTCGGATATGTGACACACGGGCGGACATGAGGTCTGGTGCTATCAGTGTACATCATCTTTTGCAGCTTTGAGACAGGCATAAGCTGAAGCGACAACAACATGGCAGCATCCAAGTATAAGCCAGAAGACTTCACAAAGCTCTACATCAACGGCGAATACGTCGATGCTACCGGCGGGAAGACATATGCTCTTAAGAATCCGAAGAACAACAAGCAAGTCGTCGACGCTGTCCCAATTGCCAGCGAGAAGGATGTCGATGAGGCTGTGAGGTACGCAGAGGCGGCTTATGCTGGAGAATGGAGCAAGTTCACAGCGTTGCAGCGGACTGAATGCCTCCACCGATTAGCGGCGCTGATGGAGGATGAGTTGGTTCCGATTCTGTCGTTGGACTCCCTTACATCTGGCAATCCGACATCGATCATTCCGACGAGGGAAAAGACATACATCAAGAACTGCATCATCTACTTCAGCGGGTGGACGGACAAGCAAGCAGGAGACTTCTTCCCGGCGGATGATGGCTTTACCAAGATCGTAACCCATGAGCCGATCGGCGTGTGCGCGGCTGTCAATCCATTCAACGCTCCTGTGCCAACCATGATACTGAAGTGCATGCCTGCCTTAGCGACAGGCAACGTCATCATCGTCAAACCCTCTGAGAAGACACCACTTGGCAGTCTGGCTATTGCTCCGCTTTTCGAGAAAGCTGGCTTCCCAAAGGGTGTCGTGCAAGTCCTGACTGGTGGAGGTGAAGTCGGCGCACTACTAGCCAGCCATATGCGGATCCGAAAGATCAGCTTTACAGGCTCAATAGCTACCGGCAAGAAGATCCAAGAGGCGGCTGCGAAGAGCAACTTGAAGCGAGTGACACTTGAGCTGGGAGGCAAGAGTCCGGCCGTTGTCTTCGAAGACGCTAATCTCGACAATGCTCTGACGTGGACCGTCAATGCTATCCTAGCTCGGTCGGGTCAAGTGTGCGTTGCAGCGACCAGAGTGTATGTGCATTCATCAATTGCGAAAGAGTTCATTGCCAAATATAGTGAGAAGATGAAGGCCGCTACGTCGGATCTGGGCGATCCGCAGGACAACACGGTCAAGATCGGGCCACTAGTAGACGAAGGTCAGCTGGAGAGGGTGAAAGGCATGATAGAACGTGGCAAGAACGAGGCAGAGCTCGTGGTCGGTGGGGTGCAGTTCGGTGAGACGGGATGTTACATGGAGCCCACGGTCTTCCTGAACCCGAAGGCTGACGCTGAGATCTATCGGAACGAGATCTTCGTAAGTCCTTCCTAGAGTACCGGTGTTCTCCACAGTGTACTGACAAAGAGCGTTGTAGGGTCCAGTCGCTGTCATCAGAACCTTCGAGACCGAGGAGGAAGTGCTCAAGATGGCAAACGACTCCGAGTTCGGTCTGATGTCTGGAGTCTTCACCAAAGACATCACGCGAGCTTTCCGCGTCTCCAAAGGCCTCGACTCTGGTGTCGTTGGCATCAACTGCGTCAGCTATGTAAGCGCTTATCCAATGGCCCGTTTATGTGTAGCCCAGGGCTAATAGACTGCAGATGAACATGCAAGTACCATTCGGCGGCCGAAAACAGTCCGGCATTGGCCGAGAGTTTGGAGAATATGTAGGCTGCAACACCGTTTCTTCGCCATACCAAATGCTGACCTTTGATGTAGGCGCTACGAGCTTACACTGAGCCAAAGACTCTCTTAATCAACATGAATGCATAGTCAGATGCTCAAAGAAGCCTAGTTCCTCACACCGCATTCGGCAATGTATACGTTGATGTTAACGTATCTTCGGATTGCTTCAGCATCCCCAAACAGGGCCCGTGGTTCGCGTGTCCCAGAGCTAGTATGCACAGCTGAAGCATTGGTAAATGGATATGCTTCTGTATATCGTACGCCTAATAAGACCTCGGCAGACCCAAGACCCTCTCACCAATGTAGTTCAAGATCATCTCCCTGCTCACGGGCGCTATACGCGGCAGCATCGCTTCCCGGCAATATCGCTCCACATGATACTCCTTCGCATACCCCATGCCACCATGTACCAGCACCGCTCGCTCCGCCGCCTCGAACGCTGCGTCCGCTGCCAAGTACTTGCAAGCATTGGCGTACTCGCCAGTCTGGTGTCCAGCATCATACATACGCGCAGCTTGGTACACCATCAGTCTTGCGGCCTCGACCTTCATCCAGCTGTCGGCAAGAGGGTGCTGGATCCCTTGATTCTTGCCGATGGGTCGACCAAATACTACACGATCTTTGGCGTAGTTTGATGCTCTTCTAATCGATGCAAAGCCCAGGCCGAGTGCTTCAGCGGCTACCAATACCCGCTCAGCGTTCATGCCCGTCATGATCTGCTTGAAACCTCCTCCCTCTTCTCCGATCAAGTCTTCGGCCGGGATCTGCCACTTGTCGAAGAAGATGATGTTGCTATCGACCGCCGCGCGACCCATTTTCTCGATCTCGGTAACTTGGACTTGGGTGCGGTCCATATCGGTGTAGAAAAGGGAGAGGCCTTGGCTTGACTTCTTCACCTCCTCAAGTGGGGTCGTCCTTACGAGGAGGAGGATCTTCTCCGCTGTTTGAGCGGTGGAGGTCCAGATCTTGGAGCCGCTTACTGAGTAAGACTTCCCGTCAGCGTTCTTGACGGCCAACGATTGCAGCTTCAGGGTATCCAGACCGGTGTTGGGCTCAGTCACGCCAAAGCAGGCTCGCTCTTTGCCAGCGATCAAGGGTACAAGCCATCGCTTCTTTTGCTCTTCGGTGGCGTACTTGACGACTGGCTCGAGACCAAAGATGTTCATGTGCACTGATGACGCTGCGGTCATACCACCGCCGGACTCCGAGAGCGTTTGCATCATCACGGTAGCCTCTGAGATCCCCAGAGCAGAACCGCCGTACTCTTCTGGCATACAAATGCCAAGCCAGCCATCCTTGGCTAAAGCTGAGTGGAGATCCAGGGAGAACTTGTGCGACATGTCCAGCTTATGCCAGTACTCGTCTGGGAAGTTGGAACAGATCTTCGCGATTGCCTCACGCACGGTCCGCTGTGAGTCTGTAAGGTCGACATCATGAGAGTGCAGATACTCGGTTGCTTGAGCGTGGACCGATCGCCTCCACAGTCTTGATGCAGTCCGGGCTGGTGCTGGAGTCGACGGCCCCGTCACCGGACAAGATATGCTAGGAGCTCGCCTCTATTGATCGTCAGTGAACATCCGTACGTCGTCCTTTGCGCCAACATACAACACTCCTAGCCAGGAACGCCATAATCAATGTGAGGCTGTCCAACGGTGCAGATCTTGCACGACCATGGCCGATACCACCAACACCTTGCCTCTAGACCACTGTCGATCTGTAAACGTCGAAATTAGAGCACTATACGCAGGGTTCGGAAATGCTCAATAGCGTGCGGATGCAGTAGCCGGAGGGTTCTGGGAATAACAAGCTTCACCTGCACCCCGCAACCACGTTCCTGCCAAGTGCGGGTCTGCGTGGAGGTATGCCGAGGATACATTGTGACTTTGAACAATTCTACCAGAACTTGCTAGTGGTCACATATTGCGATCATGCCTCCCTCATCATGTCGAAACGAGCGCTTCCAGATAGCCAGCCGGCTCTGGCAAAAGCAGAAGATGCGGCCAAGACCGCTACCACAACCATTGGAAAGCAATTGCTGCCATTCATCGTTGGTGGAGGCTCTGGGATGATCGCTTCGACATGTGTTCATCCAATCGATATGGTGAAGGTCCGGCTGCAACTCCTGGGTGAAGGGGCGAAGGGCGCAAAAGCTCCCTCTCCGCTGGGCGTCGCGAGACAGATCGTAGCGGATGGCAAGTTCCTGGATCTGTATTCTGGCATCTCGGCGGCGTGGTTAAGACAAGCGAGCTATGCCACCTTACGGCTGGGATTCTTCGATCGCTTTCTTGCTTTCATGGCCACCAGAGCGGACAGCAAAGGAAGGGCCGTCAACTTCGGTGACCGAGCTGCTGCTTCTCTGACCGCTGGAGGCCTGGCGGCTGCTATTGCAAATCCGGCGGAAGTGGGTCTGATTCGGATGCAGTCTGACGGGATGAAGCCGAAGGCGGAGCGAGCGAACTACAAGTCAGTCGTGGATGCTCTGGTCAGAATAGCGAAATCTGAAGGCGTGCCTGCGCTATGGCAAGGCTCGTTTCCGACCATCATACGAGCCATGTCGACGAATTTCGGTCAGCTAGCCTTCTTCTCGGAGTCGAAGAGTCAGTTCAAGAAGCATACGTCGATGTCGGATCGGAGTATTACCATCGCGGCTTCTTGTGTTGCAGGCTTCTTTGCATCGTTCTTCAGCTTGCCGTTCGACTTCCTCAAGACAAGGCTGCAGCGAGGCGGAGGTGTGTACAAGAGTATGTTGGACTGCGCCGTGAGGGTAACGAAAGAAGAGGGACTACTGCGCTTCTATCGTGGATTTGGAACTTACTTCATGCGTATCGCTCCTCATTCGTAAGTCAGCCAGTCTCGTAATTCGCTGTTTTGGCTGACATGCTCGACTTCAGTGTCATTACTTTGATCGTGGCAGACAACATCAACGCCTTCATCAAGCGCCCGACATCGGTTTGAAGCACGCCTGCACTGGATCTCCGCGCTAGACGCTCATGACGCCGCCCTATGTCTGGCACGAGAATGATGGGGAGGCTAGTGCTATACTGCTTGCTAGATCATACCAGACCGTCCCCACCACTGAGTGAAGCTCTAGGAGCGGGTTTTGATGCTGCTGGTCTTGCTCACATGGCGACGTTCGGGCTCGCGGAGTAGATGTGGCAAGGCCGGATAGTTGAAGGCTTTGAAGCGGAGGGGAACATCGGTGAGACGGGAGCAGCGCACCTCGTACTTTATCAGAAAGGCGTAGACGAAGAGAAATGCCTCGCACCTCCAATCTTGTCCCCGATGTATGGAGCAGGAGCATTTCGCTGACAGTGGCGAGCGAGGCTTGGTTACGAAGGGCATTGACGCCATCTCCTTTACATCGTAGGAATTCTGTGCTGCTGTATCGATTGTTAGGACGGCCGAAAAATCCAGTCTTCTAGAGATAGCACAACGTCTTCTCGAGACCGTTAATACCTGATCAGGTTACCGTATGGTGCCCTCGGTACACTAGCAGTCCACCTTGGTTGCTGGAATCGCAAGCGGCAACCATCCCGGTCACCGCGCCTCGGAGTTTGCTGTCAAGCGTTCTTCTCAGAATGGCTGTGCGTGCGACGAGCAGCGGTATTGTCCTTCAACACACTGTCGTTGGCCGTCGCCATTGGGATGTCCTCACCTTCGGGCGCCTCAATTGGGCACGATTAACTGATCTGGGCACTGCACAGCTCATCAGCGAATGATTGCACCGATGAGATAGTCCGCTGAGTCTGTGTGCTTCCGGAGCCGGCTGCAAAATACCATTGTCCGTACACGTCTCGCATGGTCCGCAAGCCTGTATGCTGCCTTCGAGACAGAGCAGTCATGGTCGACGCCAATGATTGCTGTACCTCCACCGCAGCGGCCTACCATGATCTCGTCTCCGTCAGCCTGCTGGGCAGCAACATCGCTCTCCAGTGCGTGGTCATCTGCCTGTGCGGTCGAGAAGTCGTTATCGTTGGAGCTGTGAAAGTCCGCTGTGCTACTCCGATCGACCTTCGCAGCAGCAATGTCTGTCCCACGCCATGGAAGCGGCGGTATCACTGTGAATGGTCGGTCGTAACGAGGTTGTTCACGGATGGGACCAAAGGCAAAGCCGCACTCGACGGTGTACTGAGAAGCATCCGTTCCATCCTTGTGAGCTGCTTGCACGAGCGACCACCCTAGCTAAGCTATTGCATAGAGATGCCACCACTACGATACTCGCTCACGTCTCCACTTCCAAGCGCAGAGCAACAGCCACGGACTAGCGATACCTGCTCTCATGCGCAGCACCTCTTCGGCGAGACTCTCAACGAACATACTCCTCCTTGCCGAAGAACGGCGCCAGCCTCTCAGCATCCCTCTGACTCAGGCGATGCTTGTCCCTCAGGTGGTTCACCAGGCGACCTATCTTTTTGTACTTCTCCGGCTTCATCACACAGCGGTGACACTCGAAAGGCCAGTCAGGGTACCTGGGCTTAGGCTGCTCGGGCGGAGATTTGGCTGTTGGCGCGGGAGCTGTGACGGTCTGCGGAGACACGTTCTCCTTGTCATCGACTGTCGGCGAAGTAGTCGAGACGGCCGGCGGAGGCACATAATCATCGTCATCGTCCGAGAGAATTGTGACGGTCTTGCGGCGCTACACTAATGTCAGCACAATTCAAATCAACGGCATCGGTCTGCATACCTTTGGTGCGTGCACCACGATCTCATCATCGCTGCTTAGCTCCGGTGCTGCCACGTCGCGCGCTGTAGTGTTGTGGGCGGGCCTCGAGATGGAGAAGTCGAGACTCGACGCCATTGATTTCTGGACGTTTGACAACGGTCGGCGCACCACAATCTCATCCTCATCAGTCTGCTCATCGGTCACTACATTTTCCTCCGGTACGCTGTCGTCAACCACGTATGCAGGGATGTCGCCAGCAGCAGAAAGAAAGGCCGAGGTCTCTGGATCTGGCGCACATTCCATGATCTCGTCGCTATCGGTATGCTCCTGAGCCGCTTCATCGTCCTCTGGAGCATATTGGTCTGTCTGCTCTGTAGGGATACCGGCAAGGGTAGCGCTACCTTGCTCAAGCTTGCGGTCCATCGGTCGAGGGATGGAGTGCTTCTTCCACATATGCCAGTCGCGAGCACCCGGAGTCTTATAATGTCTGTCGCAGCCAGGCTTAGTGCATGCGTGAGGCTTCTCGTCGCTGTGGGTGACCATGTGTTGCTTGATAGCATCTGCGGTCTTCCTGCCTTTGAACTTGCAGCCTGGGACTGTGCAGTGGTAAAGCTTGGAGTCCGCGGCGTTCGTCTGCTCTGCCGAGAGGTCATCGTTGGTAGCGCTACCACGGGTGCCTTGCGCAGCAGCTTGTGCTGTCTCGAGATCGTTGTCGACTATCATCTGTGCAATATCCGCCTCAGACGTGCCATGTTTCTTCATGTGCTTGATGAATTCGGTCTTGCGGACGAATGTCTTGGCAACGCACTGATTGCATTCGTAAGGGTGTGACCTGTTCCGGCGTGGATTGAAAATTGTGAGATCAATGCCCTTCTGCTCGATCACAGCATCTGTATCCGAAACTGAATCCACGGAGCCGTCCTCCCGAGTACGATTGGATACCACAGTCTTGTTAACGGTCTTGCGAGTATACTTTTGCTTGTTCCACGGAATGTCATGCGCGTCCTCCAGGTGCTTGTTCAGCCTGTATCTCTGCTTGTAACCCTTGTCACATCCTGCTTGATCGCACTTGAATGGTCGCTCGTCGCTATGGGATCTCAGATGTAGTGTGAGAGTACTCTGCTTCTTGAATCGCTTCAAGCACCCATCTTCCTTGCACGGGAACGGCCTTGCTACCGAGTGGATGGGCGCATGGTCGTTGAACAGGCACATGGCTTGGAAGCCTGCACCACAATCGCTGCATTCGAGGTGATGCTCCTTGCCAGCGACCAACACGCAGTAAGCTTCGTGCGCCTCTCCATCGTCGTCATCGGTGGCCTTTGGTGAAGGTGCAGTAGTGGCCGTGGTAAGGGTAGCCTCAAACCTGCTTACTGCAGCAGCAGCGGTCTCATCGCCTGTACGCGCTAGTGCTTTGAGCCTGCGGCGCTCAGTTATCATCGGCACGTCGTGAAAGCGTTTCATATGTGCGACGAATGCAACTTGGAACGCGAAGCCGGTAATGGGTTGTCGACCATGAACTGCCTGGTGGTCTAGGTGGCACCTGTACTCGCCTGGATTCGTCTTCTGAGGAGGCCGTCAGCATCATAAGAAATACCGAGAACGCTGAGCAAACGTACCTGTTTGATGTCCTGGTGATCCCTGTTGATGTGGTTAATCAGGTTTTCGGACCGCTTGAAGGCCCTGATACACAAGTGACACTGGTACGGGTGCTCGTCGGAGTGCTCAATGAGGTGGCCCTCCAGGCCGTGTTTGCTGAAAAAGGCTTTGCCACACTCGCAGACATATGCGCGCGGACGGTCTTCGTCGTGGGTCTCCATGTGGCTGCTGAGCCATATGCCTGCGACAGCTTTATCGCAAATGGGACAGTTGTACGGGGGGTCTGTATCGCCGTGGTCAACGAGAAGATGCTCCACGAGATCGGGCTCCGGCATCTCCGTGTTGCAATGGCGGCATTGTGGATATTCCGACATATCGCGGCACCTCGCTTCGAGACAGCCCATGCTGCAGGGAAGACACCTGTTCGTGCCAGACCACGGAAGCTGAACACCATGCAAATATGGGTGACGAGCGCTGGCCGCGAGAGATCTGCATTGGTCAGTCTCTGCATTGGACACACTCGAGCGGCAGTTGATGGCATCGATTTACTCACCTCTGCTTGGGAAGGGTGGCGCCGTCGCTAGGAAACACGTCGAGCACGATGACAACAATGGACTCCATCAGCTCGAGGAACGCTCCGTGGTCCTCTTCGTCGGTATCCGGCCGGTAGCGAAACGTATCGTTGGCGACATGAATGAAGATGGGCATTTCTCCGGTCTCGGCGCACATGTCGTAGAAGAACTTCACCTCGCGGGGCTGTCCAGCTATGGCAGATGCAGCGTTCTCTGTGTGCTGGTCGAAACGGGAAGGCATGTGGCGACTGCTACCGACATATGCATAGCGGCCGGAGAGCAACTTGTAAAGGCCGCGACGATACTTCGCTTCTGACGGTGGACTGGTCTGCGCGATCTTGTGTAGCTCTTCGCGAGTCCATTGCTTTGGGTCCTTGCGGAGGAGCCTGTGGAAGCCTGGCATGAAAGAGTCGATGATGCGTTGAGTAAGCTGTTCGTCGGTGTGCTTGCTCATGTACTCTCGGAAGGTCTCCTGAGCCTCGGGTCGGATTGTCTTCAGCGCCCATTTGATAATGGCTTCGAGTGTCGGGACATCGTTGCTGTTGCTGGCGCGCCATATCTTCGACTGAATGGGTGCTGGGAGAAGTTAGCTCAGCACACCTCAATGGCATCAATTTCCGTACCCATGGCGGTAGCGCTACCTGCCCTCCCAGAGGCCACTCGTACTTCGCCGGTATGGTGCTGTCGTGACCGTGTTCGCTCTCAATACATGGCACTATTGCCGCTGATGGTGTTGTCGTCGCTCGAGAGGGATGTCGAAGGGAGAAGATGGCCATTCCCACCGCAGTCAGAGGAGTCGGTGAAGGTGGGTCCAGGCTCCCAGGCTCCCGAAGCTCCGGCACCGCGGTCACGTCGCGTACATCGCGTCTCTGCTTTCGCGTACTTCAGTCTTCGATGCTCACGGAGATACATTGCTTTCGATGCTCGGTCTCTGGAGGTCTCTGAGTGCGTTTGTAGGCGGCCGTCAGAACGTCCGGTGGTCAGCGTGCCTTCCCCAGCTCAAGCAGCTCCTTCCCAAAGCGTCTCGGCTCGGCTGACGTGCATTGTCTCCACCTCAACGTATACCTAAGCACTCGTATGCACTCGCGCGTTCTCCATTGCAAGCTGCGGAGACTGCTAAACAGTGCTTCGGTGTCCGTAGACCTCTGGTATACCATGTCGCTGCCATCATACCGACCACGTGGTAAGCCACTCGGAGATAGCCGACTACATCTCGACTGCCAGAGCCCTCCGACTCAGATAGCGCTACCAGCAAAACACATGCAGTGTATTGTAACAAGCTAAGTACTCGCAGTGCTGGAACAATCTTGTTGTCGCCGTCGCGGACGTGCCATGGCAGCCTCAGGCAGCAATAGCTTTGCTCATCTGTGTGTCAGTTCATTGAGCTCAGATAATACGTACGTTATGAGGTGTTGGTGTTAATACGGCGGCGCGCAGCCCCCAAATGCCAACCGTCAGGCAGCTATCGCTACGTGCAAACGAGAGAATAAGTGGTAGTGTTCAAAGCAACCCATCGCGGTATCGCCGAATTTGTTGACAACGCGCTTCTAACGAAGACGCGAAGCAGTATCATGATGTAATCGAGCGCAGAAGCGTCAAGATCAAGGTGGTGTGTTCGTGTCAGCCGGACTCAGTTGAGTCGCAGCAGCAAGTGGGCAGCGGTCTGCCTGCAGTCTTCTTCTGAAGGATGAAAGTGTCAGCGAACTTGGCGATACGAACGTGAAGCAATGCGTACTTACCAAAGATCGTGCCAGAGCGGACGTCGAAAAGTTTTGATGCCGCTGAGGTGGAACCCCCAACGACGAGCGGCAACATCTGTGCTACCTGTGAGAGAGAAAGAAACGAATCGAAGGTCGAAAGTTGAAGTTGAAGGCCGGCTTGTTGATTGAGCTCGATTGGGCTTAGCGTCAGTAAAAGTTCGAGATTGGATGCCTCAGGCAGGAAAGGTCGATATCGAGGCTCTTCGACGTGCTCAGAATCGACCTTTCTCATGACCCTCATGGGACTCTTGCGACTCTTCGACTCAGTCGCCAGGGAGTGCTATACGCCCGTCGTATGTTTGTCAAGAAATTGGTGTAGTGGCTCTTGGGCACCGGCCAAGCCGTGATCTTCATATCGTACAGCTGCTTGCGGAGTCGAGAACGGGCAGCTCTGCACAGGCGACTGAACAAATGAATCATCTTGATACAATGCTATCGCTATCCCAGAGAGTCGAGCGCTTCGTTCTCTTGTCTCTATGTTATGTACTACAGTATCTATACACCCATATATGTGGTAGTCGTAAATGCCGCTTGCTGAAACGTGACCGAATGCAAATCGTAATGCCATCCCATAATAGTAAGTATGCACAGCACGTCGACGACGCCGTCTAGGGCTTGGATAATTGTTCGCTACGCATGACATTAGCGCATGAAACCAATGGTATGACGGAAGGTGTAAGGGCAGTACGCACCGCCTGAACCACTGGAAGTATCCGATCGGTATCGCCAACTGGAATAAGAGACATATCCAGAACAAATCGGGTGTCAGCATGCGTTTGTGTCCCATATCGGAGGGCGGGGATGCTTACCCATGCATTTCCGAGTCCGGAGAGGTCGCTGGCGATGCTTGGGAAGGTCGGGCCAGGTCCGACGCTGTTGAGGCCGTCCGCTCTCGCAATTATCGTGGCGATCGACCCGACGCACTGGGCAATAATCAAGGCGTAAGTGCTAAAGAACTGTCAGCTTATGCATATCTCACAGTGGTTGCTCTCAGGGTTTCATACACATGCGCACGGACCATGCTATCGAAAAATGTCAGCATATTCTCTCAGGCGGTGAAAGGCCGAGCTTTACGTACGTCTGCAACAACAGCATTCCGATGCCGACTCCCTGTATGGTATCCAAAACCCCTAGCCACAGCCCAGGAGGGCGTTAGCATGTATCCTAACACCTTTCAGACCTTGTGAGTACATACCACAAGCACCGCCCCAAGATCGCAGAAGCGACCGGACCTCCAGCCCACGGCAGGTATGTCCCGATGTTCGATATGCCCCACCAGATCTGCGCCCATCGAGGTGCGAGTAGGCCGACGGCGAAGAGTGGGATGAACCAGCTGTGTATCGTGGACAGGTAGGAAAAGTAGTAAAGGATGCCGGCCCAGATCACAACGAAGAACAAGATGACCAGTAAGGTGATGGCCCAGGCTGGAGCGTGTTCGGAGGAGTACAGGTAACTCCTGTAGTATGCATTAGCGCATGCTCCACGTTACTGTTGATACCAAACTTGCCAGTTTCTCCCTAAGTACACGTTAGCAAAGGCACAACATTCAGGTATATTGCGGACCACTTACCGTATGGAGCTGAGAGGAAGATGTTTTGGATGACGACCTGTTCAGACATGTGTCAGCAAACAACACTTGACGCAGGAAATGTACTCGCATAACATACCGCGATCCAGAACCACAGCACAATCTTACGACGGAGAATTGAGGTATAGAAGTCCGGCACTGCGCCTGGTTTCTGCCTGTAAAAGTCCTGAAGCGGTGTCAGCAAATGCCCCAGACAGCTTCCAATCAATATACGTACCGGCAATCCCAGGAAGAGGACGATGCCAACAGCCCACAGGAAGACTGAGATTGGAATGCCGAGTCCAGTCAGAGCGTAACCGAGATCTTGAGTCTGCCCATTCGCTGAAGACTTCGTGAGCTTGTCACCCCATGCCCACAGACCGACGACGTAAAGTTGCTGTGTGCCTTGGATCGCACACGCCCGGAATGCCTAAACGCGAAGTGTTAGTTCCTTAGCTTTGCACCTTCGGAGGAATGAAGACTCACCCAATCCTTCACGGGAGCGGATCCAGTGGAGCCCTATTCATTTGTCAGTGGGAGAAGGTGGGGACACGTCTATGGCTAGACGTACGAAATTCTGCGCTATGGTGAAAAGGTAAACAAGTTAGCGCATGTTATCCTGACTCAAGCTGATACTGGAGGCTTACCAAAGAACAGCGAGCCGGAAGACGAGGCAATAGCGTAGAACGCTGTGGCAACATGCTGGACCCATCCGCGAGTCGAGTTGTTGGATGCCGTTGGTGCGAAAGCCAGGAGAAAGAAAGCAAAGCCGTAGAACCATGGTAGTGACATGCTCCATTTCGAGGCGAACTTGCGGAACATCCTACATGCATTTTTGGGTTAGCGAGTGTCTCGGACAGTCTCCAAGAGTATTGTTCATGAGTATACGTACCACCACCACACCAACGTCGTCACCAAATAGATCGATGCAATGACGTAAAGCTCCGTCGCCGTCTCACCAACCTGTCCAGACAGCAAGGTGATCTGATACGAGTTGGCCGCCAAGATCTGTCCCAAAGCCAGGAGAAAAGAGTAGACCGGCCAGTCCCCGACCTTGTACATCATGATGCGTCGTATACCAGTCGGCGGCTTGTAGTTCTCCGGCAACAAGAACTGCGACAAGTCTTCCTGGGTGTCAATGCCCTCGTAGATGGATCCGGCAGGAGTATTGACCTTCGAAGCTCCGGGCGTAGCTCCAGGCGTGTTGTTGCGGCTCATCTTCGCCATGTGGAGGCGGTTGAACCACTGCTTCTCGGATTTCTCCAGGTATTCTTCAATACAGAGCTGGGTCTCCGAGTTCTTCCCGTTGAGGACGTCGAGCTTCTTGTCGAAAGTCTTGTAGTACAGCCCAGTCGGATCGGTGAAGAAGGGCATGAGGTCTTGCGGCTGGTCTTTCTTTTCGTCCATGACTTGTTCGGTCGATAGTGGAGTCTGCGGAACCTCCGAGTCTTCTCTCATCGGTGAGTGCGGCTGTGCGAGGAACGAGAAGTTCCTGGTTGCATTCGGGGTCTCGCCGCCAAGGAACGAGTTCTGTGCAACCGATCGTTCAGGAATGGTAGGCTCTGCATTCCTTGTGCCATCTCTCAGTTCGAAGTTGAAATCTTGACCAAGCGTGCCCATACGCGATTGGCGTTTGTACTCCTCGGCCCTTTCAGCGCTGATATGCTCTTCTTGAGTGTCCTCGATACTGCTGAGAGGCCTTGCTCTTGCGCGCTCCTCTTCTTCGTAGGAGTTGCGACGAGATCTTGCGTTCGATGGGAAGCTCTTGAGGCCGCGACCGGCCTGCGGAGGTGAGTGGCCAGGGCCGTTGCGCATACCAAGTGAGAACGAACCATTGCGGGACATTGTAGGCGTCGTTGCGCCTGACCGGTTGGGCGAAGTGTTCCTCGTGCCAGGTCTGCTGTGCGTCGGCGTACCGGTGCGCGGTGTCAAGGCCCCAGTCGGCGTGTTCCAACCGCTTGCGCTTCTCGGAGTCATCCAACCGGGCAGGTTCGGGGTGTTCCAGCCGCTTGACGCTGCGCTGCCGGTGTCGATACCCATGCGCCGCGCGGTAATGAACTGCATCTGCTTCTTGTGGATCTTGATGGAAGCACCTTGCAAGATCTCGAGGTCCTCCTTCCACTGCGCAACAGGGAAACGCTGCTTGGCTGAGCGAGCTCTCATGATGGCGCGAGTGTTGTAGTCGGCCTTCAGGGCACCTGCGATAGCCATCTTGAACTGATGCATTTGATGCTTAGTGGTCGTAGATTCGATGGTGTACCACCAACCAGGCATCTGCCCAAGACCTCCGACACGCGAGCCGACACCAAGAGCACCTTTCCTTCCGAATTCGACAGCAACGAGACCAAATGGCTCGTCTCTGCTGGGAATGAGGGCGAACTCGGCACCACTGAAGATGAAAGGTGGGAGAGCAGTGAACTCAGGCTTGGAGTAAACGCGGCCAGGATACTTTTCCATCATCTTTTCGAGCTTGAGCGCAGCGAACTTGCCGTAAAGGTCGATACACGGGCCAACAGCGATGAGTTGCGTGTGCGGATACTGCTCCAGCACGGCAGGGAAGACATCTGCAATCAAATCAATACCCTTTTGCATGGACCAGCGACCAACGAACACGAACAAGTCCGCGTCAGCACGCTGCTCAAGGCCGGCCCATTCCTGCGCCTGTCGCTTGAGTCCAGCACGGCCGCTCTCGAAGACCTCGTCGATGTGAATGTCGTTCGGGTTGGCGAGCTTCTTGTCCCATTCGGCGATATCAGACGGGTCAGGGTTGGGTAGCGCACCAATCTTCTTGAGACCCCAAAAGATAGGGTAACGAGCCCACGAACGCTTTCCGTACTTCTTACTGACACCGACAGCGCCGAAACCCTTTTGGTGAATACGCAAGATACTGGCACCGGCATGCAGAAGATTGAAGACTTCACCGAATTGGATGTATCGCGAGACGACCGTTTCCGGAAGATTGAAGACAGAGCAGATCTCCTCGACCTCTCGTGGGTTCCTCATGGGCCAGAGACCCTGGAACTCGGCGTTGTGAAGCGAGAGACAGCAGGGAACTGTATCGGGGAGCAGGTAGAGAGGAGCGACTGTGCCGTGGTAATCGTTGATGTGGTAAAGATCGATCGGGAAACGGCGCATAGCCTCAGCGATACACTGGTTCCAGGCGGAGTAGTAGATAGCACTGTCCAAGTCGTCCATGCGAGCCGGGTACGGCTCCTTCGACGTCTGTCTGCGGAAGACTGGGGCGTCGAGAAGCATGTACGTGATGTTGTTGAGCTTATGGTATTGGACTTGGACTTCGTAGGTGCGCCCGAGGATCGTGACATCGATGGGAAGACCAGGGGTGTCGACTGGGTAGTCAATGCCACCAGCGCAAGGAACGACCCAGACTAGATCTTGATGTTGCAAGTTCTTACCCATCAGCTGAGCCATGACACCGAGACCTCCGATCTTGATCTTGATCTTCCAGTCTTCGATGTCGTACTCCATAGTACCAATGAGAACCGTACGCCTCTTGCCTTCGACAACGGCGCCAGCGCCCGTGAAACCGTCTTGGATGATAGATCCACGCTGAGCCTCGCCCATCGCCGGGCTGAGAGCTCGTGGCGTGGCCGGCTCGCTGTTCTTCTCGTCTGACTTGTTGAAGACCCTTCGAACTGCTACCGGTAGAACACTCCTCTTCTCGGCCAAACCAATCTGATTGAACTTGACACCGTAAAAAGCCTCCATGTAGAGCATGACACCAGCAACAGCGAAGCAGACTGGGAGGATAGCGAGGAGCAGCCAGAGCGCCAGCTGGATCCAGCGGCTTCCGATGGGCACCAAGTAGTATCGCAGGTCGGCATCGTTGAAGAGAATGCGCCAGGCCAGGTACGGCGACTGCGGCCCAAGGTTGGTAATGTTAGTGACCAACATCTGGAGCGAAGTCGGCGAAATGCGATCCAACACAGTGTCGTTGTCCACGTCACCATAGGCGTAGCTGATATCAGGAGAGCCGTCAGGAGTCATGCCCCAGACGTTAACCTGGAACTGCGACGGCCACTCTGTCATGAAGTCGAAATGCCAGGTACCGTTGTCAAGCTGATGCATCTCGTTCGGTAGACCAGAGTCGTACCCGTACTGGTTGAAAGATCCGTGGATGAAGAGGTGCGGGAAACGGCGCTCGGGTCCATCAGAGCCAGCCACGTCGCCTTCGACAACGTGATCACTGCTACCAGCCGCTTGAGACCAGTACTGCACTACAACATGGTCGCCCTTCCAGGTCTGCTGCTCAGTGCCGCTCCAGCTCTGGGAAGGTAGGGTCGCATTACCGGGGACGTAGTTCATCCAGTCCGACCACACGCCACCAAAAGACATACTGTAGCGCCACATATCCGCACCCGGAGCCTTGTGCTGGACATAGAAGCCCGAGTAGGTGTCTGAGGTCGTGTCACGCTTGGTAGTATCGCCCTTGAACAGCAGTGAGGTGCTGTAGTTCGCGGACTTCGGGAAGACGATAGGATTGTCGTTCTGGCCGATACGGAACATGAAGTGGTCGTTGGAGTTCGTCGCCATGTCGTTATCCGAGTTCGAGACATTGTTGACGTTGACAACATGAACACCATCATAGACATTGTTGATTGTAGCTCGCGCACGCCAGATGGAAGGGCTGGGGCCGTAGTAGTATGCTTCATACTGCGGGTCGATGGTCAAGCAGTCAATACTGCTGCTGTCCACCATAGCCTGCTTTCCAGACTCAGTGCTCGAGTTGATGCTGAGACCGTTCGTGAATGAGTCACAGTCCATCAAGCCGGAGAAGCGCACTTCGATGTCGACAGAGCTTGCTTCAGACGCGCTGGTGTTGGACAGAATGCGGGCATCGTGTCCAGGCAAGAACTTCGTGATCACTGGCGAAGGAGCAGTCCAGTTGGTGGACGGTACGAAAGCCTTCCAGCCGTAGTGAGTCATGTTGAGCTGTTCGAGACAGCCGTTCAAGTTGACGGACCCTTCGATTCCGAGCTGCTTATCAGATGTGCCCAAAGTCCACTCGTCGAAAGGATAGAACAAGTTCTTGACCGTGATGTTTGGCTCAAAGGGAGAGACGATCGCCTCGGATGTGTTGCAAGCACCTCCGTATGTGGTAGAGCCGTTGTAGTTGGAGTAGAGCAACCATACGCCCTGATTGCCGAACATGCCCTCACCCGTGAAGTCCTGCACGTTCTCCATGCGGCCTCTCAGCACACTGTAGAGACCAGTCTCGGTTGGGACGCCGAAGGAACCAGGAAGAGTGTAGTTGAAGGTGTTGTTCGAGAGCTGCTGGACGTTCCAGCCATCGTTCAGTACCGGGTAGCGCTGGCGCAGCTCATACATCTCCTTCAGCACACCATACACCGGGAACGAAGGATCTCTGTGGTCGAGGCTGACATTGTCATCTTGGCACGCCACAAGGGAGCTGTTGACCGGCCAGTTGTTCAAGTTCGTGTCTCCAACCTTGTA
The DNA here is from genome assembly GCA_022814695.1 of Neocatenulostroma microsporum. Taxonomy (NCBI): domain Eukaryota; kingdom Fungi; phylum Ascomycota; class Dothideomycetes; order Mycosphaerellales; family Teratosphaeriaceae; genus Neocatenulostroma; species Neocatenulostroma microsporum. Next base: position 428 of record JAKLLW010000801.1, on the reverse strand, counting down.
ACATCCGTGTGCCTGCCAGGCCTGCGCGGAGGACATAGCCTGACGGCCGTAGACGTAATTGCTAGCGGTGCTGTCCAGAGTGTAGAAGGCTTGCTCCTCGCCCCAACTCTTCAACGGGATACCGGGCATGAGAAGAGTAACAATGAAATCACCCAGGAGTTGCCTCTCGGTGCCGTTCGTCAAACCCGGCCAGCGGAGCACGTCCTGGTTGGAAACACCGTACATGTGGCGCGGGTCGAACTCGCCAGTGTTGGCATTGTGCAGATCGTTCGAGGCCATGAAGATGGCCCATTGATCTGCGAAGTTAACAGGCGCATCGTTTGCAGCCAACAGGTTACCGTCAAGACCCAAGAAACGCATCAGCGCGCGGTAGGTGGAGTAGTGAAAGGCGCCTGCATCCAGAGCTTGGTGGCCAGGGTCGCGGATGT
>JAKLLW010000800.1:0-23640 GCA_022814695.1 Neocatenulostroma microsporum | reverse complement strand
ATATCGACTGCTCACGGCTGCCTTCGAGCGCGTTTTCCTACTCCATGGACGTCCGATCCATATGTCGATAGAGATATTCTCTGGTTGGCCCGAACATGCATATGCAAGCACGTCAGATCCTGTGCTTCTTGCTGACTGACCTTGGTCCACTTCTTGCGCTTAAGTCCGGTCCCCAGGGGTTGCCGGAGCTCCATGGATCCTGTCTGACATCTTGGCGGAACGCGAGTCAATCCATGTAGCTCCATGGTGTTTGTTGTCTCTATCCTGCTCTTCCGTCCACTCAAACGCCTGAATTGACAACATGCAAGAACGACGACATCGCCGCGGTCCGACCTCGTGCCAATTATGCCGGAAAATGAAGCTAAGATGCAACCGTATGTCGCCGTGCTCCAATTGCTTCGCCCGCGGTGTCGCCTGCAAATTCGAGAGTTCGTCACGGGAGCGCAGAACCGTGGCTTCTACGGAGCACAGCAATGCAGAAATACTGCGGCGCATGGAGCGACTCGAAGCCATTGTCCAGGAACACATAGCTTTGCCCGAGAGCGGTTCTCGTCAAGATGTAGGCACCGGCAATATCGCCACATGGCAGCAATCACGGCCAACAGCACCAAGCAACGCTCCTTCCAGCATCGCTGAAGAACAAGACCAAGAGTTACGTTTACTGCAGCACGTCGGTACGAGAGCAGAGTCGCTTGTTCGTCAGCCCAGTCCCAATGAAAAGTCTGCCGATGCTGTGGAAATTACTGACTCTCGTAGCTACCAAGCTTGTCAAACGGTCTGGTGTTCATTACATGTAGCTTGGACGATTTGCTCGAGGCAGAGACCAGCCGTGAACAGCCCAACCCATTCGCAGACGGCGGTCAATTCCATCGGACTGCTGTGAGACTACCATCTTACCAAATAGCGACAAAGCTCTTCCAATGCTACGAGTCTAAAGTGGACGGGGTATGCCGCATACTGCATGTTCCGACCGTGCGGTCCCTCATGCGAAATGCATACTTGAGTGTCGGCAGAAACGAGCCTCTTGTACCCGGTCAAGCTGCGCTGCTGCTTTCAATCTTCGCCATCGCAGCATACTTCTGTGAGGTACCTGAAGTCCTCCAGACGAAGCAAGACGCTATCCGGCTTTCCAAGATCCTGAGTGAAAGCGCTCTGGACGTACTGGATTGCTCGCGCCGAGCTACTTCGGGCACTTTGGAGGCTGTTCAAGCCTACATTATCATGTCATATGTGGCGTATCATTTTGACGGGTTCTCTGCAAGGTTTCGCTCTCTGCAGACAAGCGCCATGACAGCTGTTGTAGAGCTACATTTGCATCGACTGGATGCCGAGGACCAGTTGACCGCTGCGGAGGATGGAGCGCATGCTTGGGTCATGGTTGACCGCGAAGTGAAACGCAGAGTGTTCTGGCACATAGCAGCAACAGACTGGTGCGTGCTCGTTCTAGGGACGATATGTACCCATCTCTAACAGCATCCACAGGCTCTTGTCAAGCATGTGCGGTCCACAGGAGGGTTTGTATTACATCCGTCCAGAGCATGTGCATGTCAGACTTCCGGCTTGCTGCTCAGATGACGATCTAGCCTTTGGAGGACCGGGTGCAGGCGCAAAGGAGCTCTTGTCCACTGGGATGATGTTCTTTCTCGAGAGGGTACGACTCGCACATCTGTGCCGTGAGATGACGGACATAGTGCCAACGGAGACATCTAAGCTCCTTCACATGCCGTACGAACAGATAGTGGTCTTGGACGAAAAGCTACAACAGTTCCTTACGGATCTACCGCAGCCATTCGCGCTCGACAATAAAAGTCGTCTAAGCAACAACTCGCTCGAGCTTGTCTATCCCAACATTCCTGTGTTGCGGTATGCCATGACAACCGAGGCACATAGCAGGCGATGCAGACTCCACCACCGTTTCATGCTTCGGCAAGCTAACGACGGCCGTTACGCCTACTCGAGACGAGCATGCCTGCAATCAGCACGCATCATAGTCCGGGCCTACGGAGAGATTCAAGAGTATCATCACACGCTTCCCGAGCCTATGCCCATGGTGGTGCACTTCACGCATTTTGCTCTTGCCTTCATGGCAATGGATCTTTGCTTCAACAGACAGGAGGACGACACGCCGGAGATCAAGGCGGAGCTTACCGACGCCCTGAGGATGTTCGAGAATGCCAAGAACGCCGCTCCGCTGCTGCGTCGATCGTTGGCGTCGTTGAAAGACGTCCTGAGGAGACACAACGTGCTCCCGGAGGATCCATCTGATCTAGCCAGGAACGACGTTGTCGGCAATGGTTCTGACGGAAGCGATCATACAGAACCCCTTCAGCACCAGCTAAATCTGCAAGACCCTGCACTTGCATACGATGCTTCCTTCGGCGAGTTCTGGCAAGCAGCTATGCAAACAGAGCCAAATGACAACTTCGCCGCCTGGGAAGACCTATTCTCGACCCTTGACTCGCGGCCGCTCTGACGCCGCCAGCTGTCGCGCGACGGGCTATTAGTCCTATTAGCCCATTGAGGGTCGGTGAAATAGATCATTTCCAATCATTCCCCGAAGTCATCAGGTCTTCAAGTGGCAGAGAGAGGCCTATGCGGGAGCTTCAGAACAGACGATGATGCTGGGAAAGCCGCAAGACAGCGGCAGATCACACTATTGTAACAGTGGGATTGCGACCGACAATATTTGATCCACCGACCCTTGCATGTTGCATGGAATCGGCTTTGGGAAGCACTTCATACTAGGCCTACGTGACTATCTCTTGCTTCAGGTCATGAGGCCATTGAGGCTGATCCACACCATTGCCCCTGGTGCCAACGTTATACCCAAGCTTCACATTGTCCGCGAACTGTGCGATAGGCTTGACCTGTACGAAGGTATGCCCCACAGCCTTCGACTCGCGCTGTTCAAAGAACGTAGGGTTGAACAGCGTCTTGGCATCATGCTTCGCCAGCGAGCCGAGCATAGCAGGTAGGAGGTAGTTCATGGAGTGGTAGTGTCGATAGACCGGACTGCCGTGCCTCTTCCAGACATCAGACCAGACTTCTGGAGGATACTCGCCTACTGAATTGACCAGCCACTGTGAATAATAGTTCAAAGAGACCTGGGAGATATTGGTTAGTAGATGCATTGAATCGCAGGTCAAGCCGCCAACTTACGTCGATCCCGTAAGATCCGCCTTCTTCGCCTCGCCGAATTAGTGCGTGCAACACTGCTGAGCTACCGATGACTCCGGTGCAGTAATCGCTGTTCGGAAACACAGGAGTAACAGCCTCATCATTGCCCATTGCCTGACCATACCTCATCGACACTCCGCAGCACTAAAGGGAGTCAGCACGTAAACCGGATCGCCATTCTCCTTACTGAACCACTTACAGCATCGCTAATCTGCTGCCATCCGGAACGATGCATCCACGGTCCTGCCCATCCGTAACAGTTCTCTCGAACGTGTATCAAGCCGCGCTCCCTGTTCTTGACGAGGTCAAAGATGGCTTCACGACCGAAGCCGTTTCTCTCCATTGCACCCGGACGATAGCCTTCTACGACTACATCCGCTTCCCGGATTAGCTCTCTCAGAACCTCACGGCCTTCCTCCGTCTTCAGGTTCAAGCTGGCATTCCACCTAAAAGCGATAGGTGTAAGAATCAGCGAGTGTCTTCCAACAGTCTCCAAACGCCCTACCCAGCAATATACTCACTTGCCCCATTGGAGATCTTGGTGCAGTCCCGACATGTCTGTAACATTCGGACCAGTGATTCTCATGACACTCGCCCCCATCTCTGCAAGCGACCGACCAATAGCTGGAGAGGCGATGATGCGAGTCAAATCCACAACCTTGAGACCTGCTAAGGGCCTGCTTGGCGACGAGGGCAGTGAGCTGTTTTCCGGCCACCAAGCAGCTGGTTGCTTCCGTCCTTCAGCCTCCTCAAGGCTGTACAAGCCGACATGGGCATTGGCCTTGTAATGGTCCGAGGCTTTGAACTCGTCAGGCGTCCAACAAATCGTGCCCGCCTGGTGATATTTCTCGTTCATGGTCTGATCCAGTTCGCCTGAGTCATGCCTCTCAACGACCTTTTGCATCCCCTCGGCAACACTGTCGTACGTGTCGTCCTTTTGGCCTTCAAGAGGCATGCCGAGAGCGGTCAGGGTTGGGTCTGGGTTCATGCTTCCGTGGCAGTGGTAGTATCTACCGTCCTTTGTCCGGTAGATATTGGTCGCCAGCAGTCTGTGCAACCCAGTACAGTTGTGCAAGTCTGTGTTCGGGAAGCCGTACTTCTCTGCCGTTGAGGCATCGAAAACGTTGAACGCCTTCTCTTCGCCGTTGTCGACGAGCTTTGCCATGAAAGGCGACATGACGAATAAGGACGCATGATCCGTGTTGATACTGGCTTCCGAGAGCTTGGCCTCATACTTCCGTGCTCGGAGAACATTCAGCAAGGATGCTTCGAACGCCTTCAAGGCTGAGATGCTCTCGGCAAAGCGCCAGTTGATTGGTATACTTGGCCGCTCATTGCCGGTAAAGTGGACGAGCTTCGCTGCATCGGTGAGGTCCGATGGTAGTGTTGGTAGCAGCGAGTTGTTGATGATCTCCTCGAATAGCAATTTCTCGGCCTCTTTGGGCACCGAGTATGTCGTCTCACCAACAGAGCCCATGTTCGAGTTGGTTGCGGTCGTTGTCCGGCGACCCTTGCGTTGCTCTTGGAAAGCGTATGAATGGGCTCGAGATCGTCCTGAGTCAAGTCAGTCTACTGTGAGGATAGAAAGAGCTGGACTGCGTCGCTGCAATGCTGTGTCGTTGATGTTTAAAGCAAGAGAGCCGTGGCACAACTAGCAATAAGCACACGGCCAAGCAGGGAACATGGGCCCTACCTCACCCCGCCTCCAGCTCCACCACAGCCTCGGCCATGGATGGCAGATTACAGGTGTGCCAGGTATTCGACTACGGGCAGTAGCCCGAGGATCAGGAGTATGTGCAGTTGTTGTTCGTGAGACTTCAATCAAATCTATCCTATGCTCAACCAGACTTAAGCTCCTGCTAGTCCTTCGTACCAATCGTGACCAACTGTCAAGGAGACAGACGAGGCTACCATAGTAAAGTTACATTGTCGTCAGAAGTATCACGCGATGGGTTCGATGCAGAGAACTGTTCGCATAGCGAACTGCTCAGGTGCGGTCCCAGATCCAGGCGATCATATGTACAACCAAGCCAAGTACGGCCCGGTCGATGTTATTACTGGCGACTACCTAGCAGGTCAGCTCTTCGACGCAACGATACACCCACCGGTACTGACAGTGCTCAGAGATCAATCTTGGCAACCATGCCGAAGCGTATTCGAAGGGCGAACATTCCGGCTTTGAGCCAACGGCGTGGGATGGCATCCAGAAGTCGCTTGAGCTCATCAACGAGAAACGCATCAAGCTGGTCATCAACGGCGGCGCTCTCAATCCCAAAGGCCTCGCAGAGGAGACCCACAAACTCGCGAAATCGAAAGGGCTCGATCTGACTGTTGCTTACGTGCAGGGTGATGACTATATGTACAAGATCAACGATTTGCTGGCTTCGGACGAGGCGCTCCCGCATCTGGACAAGGCGAACTCGAATGTGCAGCTCGAGAAGGATACGAAGGAGTTCATTGGCCATACAAAAGATATGCCGATTGTGAGCGCCAATGCGTACCTCGGGATGCGAGCCATTAAAGCTGGGCTTGATGAAGGTGCTGATATCATCATCTGTGGCCGCGTTGCAGACGCAAGTCCTGTTATAGGTATGAGGCGTTTACCTACCATCGATGATTCGAGACGTATGCTGACAGTCGGACCCGACTGCTTGTAGGTGCTGCAGCTTGGTGGCATGGGTGGAAGGAGACCGAGTATGACGCTCTTGCTGGCGCGTTGATCGCTGGCCGTATGTCAACCAATTCATTGATCCTGGGGTGTGACTGACACGCAGCAGACCTCATCGAATGCTCATCTTACATCACTGGGGCGAACTACTCCGGCTTCTTCAAGCACGAGATCTCCGAACTACTCAACCTCGGACTGCCCATAGTTGAGGTCGAAGCAAACGGTGACTGCATCGTCACGAAGCACGAAGCCCTGAACGGCTTCGTGGACTCGGATACTGTCAAATGTCAGTTATTGTACGAGCTTCAAGGGACGATATACCTCAACAGCGACGTCAAAGCGGACATCAAGAATATCCGCGTCGAGGATGTGGGAAAGGACAGGGTCCGGGTATCGGGTACTACTGGAGCACCACCACCATCTACCACCAAGCTAGCGGTCTTCTACAAAGCGGGCTGGCAATGTGAGCTGCTCTTCAACGCAACCGGGTATGCGTCGGAAAAGAAGTTCAAGCTGGTTGAGGCGCAGATCCATGGCAAGCTGAAGGAATGGGGCGTTAAGCTAGACATCCTGGACTTTCAGTGGGTTGGTCGTCCAGAGTCGAACCCAAGTTGCCAGCTCGCTTCGACGACGTATTTGCGTGTCTTCGCCCAATCCCAGGATAAGGACGCCGTTGCGAAGGTGATGCCGGCATTTGCGTATAACACCATGCAACACTTTGCAGGCTTCCATAGCTCGCTGGATTTCCGCACAGCTATGCCAAAGCCATTCTTGGGTTTCTACCCAGCAATCATATCGCAAAGCGAGCTGGAAGAGAGCGTCAACATCATCGGTCGCGATGCATCGGACGTTCGTAAGTCCGTTGTAGGGCCTCCGAAGAAGACGGAGCAGCTGCAAGAACGCGAGGACTACGAGCCTACCAATCCGGTGGATCTCGCAAGCTTCGGAGAGACAGTGATGGCGCCCATTGGAGACGTGGCCCTCGGCCGCAGCGGTGACAAAGGTGCGAATGTCAACTGCGGCATCTACGTCCACACAGATGAGGAGTGGGACTGGCTCAGGAGCGTGATGACCAAGGCCCAGATGCGGAAAATGCTAGGTACCGACTGGAAGGACTGGTATCACATCGAGCGCTGCGAGATGCCTGGTATCAAGGCGGTGCATTTTGTCATCTATGGGCCGCTCGGAAGGGGTATGAGCAGCTCTAAGATCCTGGATGCGCTTGGAAAGGGGTTCTGCGAGTTCATCAGAGCTGTTCATGTACCTGTTCCGACGAAGTTCCTGGGTAAGTGGGCGATCGTATAGGTGGGTGTCTTTGTAACGTGCTTTAGTGGACAGGACAAGATCCTAGCCAGCCTGTACGACTTGAACAGCAAGATAAACTGTTCCAGTCAGATCGTGTGCGACGCGTCGGTCGCCTCCATGATCGATTTGAATTGAGACGATGGCTGAAGAGGGTGTCTTGGTGTGTGGTGCCGCGAGACAGCTGGACGGGACCAGTACGACAAGCATCGAGACTCAAGACTTGGGACCTGGTGTCGCACAACGAGAAGACAGCGTGTTCGAGATTTGTTGGAGTTCATGCTCGTCGGCCCCAGGCTCTGCCACCCAATGTCGTCGTGCCTATTTCGGGTGTTGAGCGGGTATGTCCGTACCCCGGAGTTTGCACGGATAAAGTGAAGTTCCGGCATTGGAGGTCTGTGCTGATACGAAGTCGGCCAATCAGCGCCCGCCATCTCAGCCTCCTCAGAGCTTACCTCCTATTGCGCCACCCAACCTCTTCCGGGACAAACGGGCGACGCGAGAATCAACGCGAAGGCCGAGCCCGAGCCCGATAAGTGATAAGGAGCGCGTTGGTAACATTGGGTTCGTGTGAGGTTCTCTACCTTCTCTCGTCTGCATCTCACCTTCATCTTTCGTCTCGACTCGTCTCGACACCTTCAGCCTCGCCTTGATCACGCTCATTACTCACCACCACACTCGTTCTTCCACTACCATACACCATGGGTCTCGCCATGCACTCCTTCGAGTCCACTTACACCGCGCCGCGGACTGCTCGACACCGCTTCATGATGTACACAGCACGCGCCCAACAAGCCTTCGAAATCCAGAACTTCTTCTTCGAGCAGAAAGCCAAGCTCACCTCCCTACTCAACACCATCGGCCAGGAAGCGAAGAGTGCTCCTTTCCCCATCTGCATGGATTACCCAGAGCTCACCGACGCCGTCACACAGCTGCTTGGTGAAGCACAGGTAGCGAGCGGTCTCACCTACGACCAACTCCAGCAAGCCGGCGTAGAAATGCGCCCCTTCGCTGAGAAGGTCCAGCTAGTTGAGAACGTCGCTGCAGACGCCCGAACGCGTGCGATGACCGCTGCAAAGCCAGTCTCTCGAAAGAGGGGCAGGCGTGATGAGGAGGACGAGGATGAAATGGCTGGCGTCTCGTACAGCAATACGAGCAACAAGCGTAACAGAAACGTCCCTGCCAGCTACGACATGGTCATTGAGCCGAACTATTGCGGACCGTATGCGGAACGGTTCTTGCAGACTGCTTGGTGGACACAGCAGCTGTGCGACTGAATGACCTCAGTCCACCCAAGCACCACCGCTTCGCGCCATCGATGCGCAGACCATCGCCGCGTCGAATGGGACGAGCATCCATCACTTGTGCATCCAGACAGACACATGGTCTTTGCCTTGTCCGATGGAGTGTGTCCTTTCCGCCAGCCACCGATCAACCCTCACCAACGCATTGTCCGGCTCATCACTGCTGCGATCCTCAACCGCACATCCATTCTCATCATACTCCACCTCACGCCCAGGATGAGCGAGCAGCTGCTCGTACAACTCTCTTTGCAGACCATGCGGCGGCCCACCCGTACTTGGCTCTTTGCCCAGTGGAAACTCGAGGCAGACGAGATGGCCGTTCGGTGCGAGCAGCTCGGCCATGCGCTTAGCCCACTTCGGACGCATCTCGGGCGGAAGAGCACAGAGGAAGGTGTAATCGTATATCACATCAAAGCTCCGACCACCGGTCTGCGACAGAAAGTAGTCCGAGAAGAAGTCCTCGAGCATGATCTTGCTCTCGCCATAGCTCTCCACGCCCTTAGCGAGCGGATACTTCTCGGCCATCTTGGGATCTTCCCGCATCTTAGCCGCCTTCTCGACGGCCTCCTTCGAAACGTCAAGGCCGTATGCATCGTAGCCATACGACGCAAAGAGCAGGACATCATATCCCTTTCCACAACCTGGCACGAAAGCCTTCTTCCTCTCACCGTGAGAGCTGTCTTTGAAGGGCGAGCCAAGGACCTTTTGCTTGTTGTTCAGCGTATCGATGAGGGCAGGGCTGGGTGCATTGCGATCCCAGGGCGTGAACGACTTCTTCCAGAGGTCGTCCCATCCTTGCGCATGTTGATCGAAGGGCTTGTCGGTGAAGTGTTCGCGAAGTTTGCTTCGGGCGTCTGCTTCTGCCATCTTCGTCGTTTGATTGTTGTTTTGTTGCGGCAATGCTCATACGTACCTGTACGATAATGCCGAGGGATGTAGGATATAGACCGCCTTATGTATGCTCTAGACGTATTTACTAATAACGCGAAAGCGACGCCCGGAACTCAAGTTGTATTTGTACTGATTACTTTCTCCTGCAGCAGAGTCTCCTTCTGATTGGCGTGAGGACGACTGCTGGCTTCGAATTACCAAGCTCCCAACCTCACTTCATCCACCAGCACTTTCTTCTCACTCGTGTCAGGTATCGTGTGCAATCATCGCGCTGCCAGACCGCCAAGCAAACATCTTCACGCCGTTATCGGCCGGTCATGGTCGTTGCCCCGCAATGTCACCTCGGGCAAGAAGAAACACTCGCCTCTCCAGCAAAGCTCAACGGCAATCGGCACCTTTGCACTTTTCTGCTCGGCCGTCCACTGGGCCACTGCGTTTTGGAAAGCGCTACGCTGCGGTATCCATGCCGTGTCCCGTAAGGCAGGTAGGAGTACAGTCATCTCACTCACTTCACTCTTTGACCGCAGCTTCCACCATCAGTACCGCGTGAGGAAAGCCGCGTGCATGTGGCGGTAGACGAAGCATCAGAAGTGGGACTGATGACCGTAGCGCACTATTGATAGGGAAGCCCGTATCTCTAGCCTGCATATACAGACTTCCCAAAGGCTATCGCAGGGAGCTGGTATTGCTATCATGGACGACCGCGACCTCGAGAAGGGTGAGCTGGAGAAGGAACTCGACAAGATTGAGCCAGAGACGGACGATTCGACCTCGGAGGAACTTGGCCGGACTCGGTCTGCTCTTACGAAGGAACCGGACATCACCGCCACTGGTGCGCCATGCTCGAATAGCGAAGACGTTTTGAAAGTCTTTCAGCGCGGCCGGCACAGAGAATCGCATGCCTCGCAGACCTCGAACGACTCGGACCAGACTTTGGAAGATGAGGAAGCACACGATCATCAGGTACCGCCTCACAGAACACGAAGTCGAGCTCGATCTTCAAATCGCTCGGTGCGTCCAGATGCTGTCAAGGTACCGGTTTCGGAACGAAGAGGACTCTTCCCGCGCCTCTGCATCTTTGCTGAAGTCACAGAGCCTTATGACTACACGCGGAGGAAGAAATGGATCATCACCTTCATCATCGCATGCGCTGGCGCAGCGGCGCCGATGGGCTCATCGTTGATCTTGCCTGCGCTGAATGATATTGGGCGGGATTTCAACGTAACCCCGACTATCACGAATCTGAGTATAGCACTCTACATGCTATCGATGTCCATCTTTCCGTTGTGGTGGTCCAGCTTCAGCGAAACTCTTGGACGGCGAACCATATATGTGGTATCATTTGCGCTCTTCACGCTCTTCAACGCCCTGTCCGGCGTCAGCGTGAACATCGCTATGTTTATCGTCATGCGATGTCTAGCTGGCGGTGCTGCAGCTAGTGTCCAAGCAGTCGGCGCCGGAACAGTCGCAGATGTGTGGGAGGTTAAAGAGCGTGGAAAAGCAATGGGCATGTTCTATCTCGGACCTCTTTGCGGACCCTTACTGTCACCCATCATTGGAGGCGCTCTGGCACAGAGTCTCGGCTGGCGATCGACGCAGTGGTTTATGACGATCTTCGGCGCTTGCCTATGCCTACTCATCTTGTTCTGCTTGCCAGAGACACTGCGAAAGCGGAAACCGCTAGCTGCGGTCGCTGAAGTGGATGCAGAGGCCGAGGTCATCGCAGAGGATGCGGAGGAGGAAAAGGCGGTTCCAGAAAGACCAGCACTCTCCAGGAGCGTAACCCAGCAGTCCGTCAAGGTCAAGACGCACAAGTACTGGCTGATGTTCAAACGAGCAATCATCGCCCCATTACGCATCATCCTCTACCTGCAGTTCCCAGCCGTGGCGATCTTGGTCAGCTACGCCACAGTTTGCTTCGCTTCCCTCTACGTCCTCAACATAAGCGTTCAACAGACCTTCTCAGCTCCTCCATACAACTACAGCTCAATCATCGTCGGACTCCTCTATCTACCCAATTCCCTCGGATACTTCCTCAGCTCCATCTTCGGCGGCCGCTGGGTGGACATGATTATGCATCGTGAGGCAAGGAAAGCGGAGCGGTACGACGAGAACCACAAACTCATCTTCCAACCCGAAGACCGCATGAAGGAGAATGCCTGGATCGCCGTCTTTCTGTGGCCGCTTGCGATCTTGACATACGGCTGGACGGCGGACTTCAAGGTCAATACCTCGGGGCCAATGATAGCCAACTTCTTCTTCGGGCTCGGGAGTATGCTCGTCTTTGCGATGGCTACGACGATGTTGACGGAGTTCATGCCGAGGAAGGCAAGTAATGGTGTGGCTTTGAACAACTTCATCAGGAATATCTTCAGTTGTGTTGGGACTATCGTGGCTTCGCCGTTGATCGATGCGATTGGGAATGGACCGACTTTCAGCATACTGGCAGGCATTGCGCTGATATCGGGCGTGGCTACCATCCTTGCCATGAAGCGCTTTGGGCCTAGATGGCGGAAGACGATGGAACAGCGTATAGAGAAAGTTATGGGTGACTAGTTCCGGGATGGGGTAGTCTTTTATGCATGTAGTTGATTGAACGCCATTGCGTCTCTCGAGATTGCCAAGATCCCTTCATTATCGGTATCTCACGAAAACTGTTGGCTAACCGTTCGCGCGACCATTGAAGTAGTAGGTCCGGACGGCGACTCCAAGGTCTGAGACCATCTATGAACAGCATCTGGTCGCGACAGGACATACGGGCTTACGCATGCAATTGACACTGACGCTAGGGCATTAAGAAGCCCTCCTTGTCATTCTTGCCCGGACACTGGCCAGTCAGGCGAGTGTCGTTAACAATGGAGCTTGCCGCCCTCTCTTCTATCCCGACCGACACTGGAGCTCATGTATCGGCCCTTAGGCATCTTACAGCTACGTGAGTGTTGGGGCATAGACTCAGAGATCTTGACGAGCTCTCTGGATAATCTTGCGACTACATAGCAGCCGTAAAGGTCGCTCGGAGGTCGAGAACGACATGCGATCGGGGGAGCGCAAGCGGCATCGCCCATTGTCACCAAGCCTCGAGGCTCCTCCGCCAATACCCTTCCCCGTCGGAGCCAATACTCCCACAGCGGGACATTCATTTGAGGTACATATTCCATACCCGAGACTAAATACAGCACGTACGGCCATAGGTCGCAGAGAACTGGGCATCCCAAATAACTCCCAGTTCTCATTTTTGGCGGGGAAATCTTGGTGACCATGACCACCTTTCATGGCCACCAAAACTTCGCTAGTCTTGGGGAGTCAGATCTCCGCCACGCCAACCTCCTCCGCTCCGCCACCCTTGTGACCATTTTCCGCTCTACCCTACCTCTACCCGACAAGGCGTACGCCCTCCCGCCACCCCCGCCCCCACCCCCCACCCAATCCCCTCGCAGAATACTGGGCATCCCGTCCGCTCTGCCATACATAAGCTGCGAACCGGCGGATTAGTACTACGGTTGGTGACAACGTGGGAATACCCGCTGCTGTACGTTTTGCTTTTTTACCCTTCCCTTGTAGGGCTTGTTGAGGGTTTTGCTAGTAAAATGGCAGAGTGCATGGACCTCATTTCAACCGTGGAGACAACAGGAGACCTGTGGTGATGACATACATTGCCGCTCACGTCTCACGTGTAGTCATGATAGCCTTGTTGTAGTAGTGTTTTCTGTAGTGAAGATTCGTTCATTTTTGGACTTGAAGAGCCTGCTGTCTGAGTCCCTGTGAGATGCTGTTGCAGTCTATGTTAAGTTGCAGAAGGATCTCAGGCCCGGGACTAGTCTGCCGCTTGGGACTAGCTGGAGGATGTACCAGCCATGGAATTGAGCTGCTCGTGGGAGCCCGCCTGCTTGCGACTGTGAGACGCGAGCCTGCCGCCGAGGAAGTGTCAACGGCGGGCGCAGATTGGAGAAGGCCCGGAAGAGAGTGGCTGTGACTATGGCTGTCGGTGCTGGGGTTGCCGCACCGAGAGAGTCCAAGAGTGGCGTATTCCACTTACTCATCATCCATCTCATCGCTCAACTCACTCTCCGCAATCTCGGCTTCTTCTTCCCCCTCTTCCTCCTCCTCCTCCTCCTCCTCCTCCACCTTGACCACCACGCTCTTCCTCGCCGCTCCCCTTCTCCTTCCCAATCCCGCAAGCCTCTTCGTCTCCACCATCTTGGGCCCCGTACTCGTATACTCCACTCCCTCCGCCTCCTTCAACCAAGCCGGCGTACTCCTCAACCTCATCGCATGGCTCACCACATTGAACTCCAACACCCTCGAATTCCCAGGCCTGTAAGTTTCAAACTTTGTGTAGATGGGGGGAGGATCGGAGTGCTTAAGGGGCTGACGCTCGCGGTCAAAGAAAGACGGGTAGCCGCGGAGGGGGTCGAAGAGGACCCAGTCTACCCACCACCACCACCATCAGCATTCAAACTCAAGGCGAAGTAGAGGGGGGGTAGGTCATAACTTACTGTCTTCGTTGTTAGATAAGCGCAGGTACTCATACTTCCCCTCACTCTTCCTCGGTCTACCTAGCCTTCCTGCTCTGCCTTCAGAGGCCGTCTGCGCTGCTGCCGCATCTTTCGGCAACTGACCGAACTGAGTACGCACCTCTTTCTTGCTGCTCAGCTCACGTGCCCTTCTGGCAGAGAAACCCATATCCTGGAAGTCGTCTTTGAGTGCTTTGGCGCTCTCCAGACCTTCTGGCTTGGTGGGGAGACCCTTCGTCTTCGCTTTGGTTTGTTGCCTCTTTGCGGCCGCTTTTGCGCCCGTCGATGTGGTGGGGGTATCGACTTCTTCCACTGTGTTGATGACGTTCATCTCTTCTCGTGGGCTGTCTCGCTTGCATTCTTCCTGCGCTTGCGGACTGGCGCGCTTGCCTTCGTCTTCGTAGTCGCTGTCACTGTCGCGGTTAGGCGCCGGCGAAGAAGCCACCGCTATCTCATCGGAATCCATCATGTCGAGCCGTTTTGCACATGCGCCGATATGGTGTTCATGCTTAGGTTCAAGATCTGAGATGTTGATCTTGTCAATGAAGATCCGGAAGCCGCGATGCAGATGTGGAAGGAACGTTTCGCGGGACTCTCCGCTTCCTTTCTTTTGCGAGCATGTGGATGGCGCTCACTACTCAATGCGAATCAAAACGCAAATGGGTAGTTCAGATTCATGACTGTACAACTACTTACACGGGATCCGCAATCCTGCGCTGGCCTTCTAGTCCCAATCCTTCGCCTATACCTTCATCACCTGACACATCGCTGGCGATACGCGGGTAACAACTCAGGCCGTGGCAGGCCGTGGCGCGAGAAGACCCATTCAAACACATGCCGTGGATGCCTCTGTTGCCTGCGCTGCTTGAACAGGACTTCTCGCGCCACAGTCTGCCACGGCCTGAGGTGTTACCCGGCCCCCTTCGCAGCCCTGGAGCTACTTGCCGCAATCTATGCAGCTTGTCTCTCATGCGTAGTCTCTTGCGGTTTCTCGTGCATTACGCTGAACTGACCATCCGCTTCTGAAGAGGTTTCTCCCCGTCTTCTATTACTTCCTCACACTTTCTCACTGACCCAAATCGCCCCCCTACACCCCGCCCTGATAACCCCCGTCAACAACTCATAAGGATTCGCCTCCTTAGCATCATTCTCCACCGCATGATCCAAATGCTCCAACTCCTCATCCCTAATCTCCCTTATCCTCCCCACCAACTCTCTCAACTCCTCCCCCACCTCCTCGCCCCTCTCTTCCATCCCCTTCATCCACCCAAGTAACTCCCTCACTTGCCCATTATAGTGCTCCCCAATCTCCGTCTCCACCGCCTCCGTGCACGCCATCGCCGCTTCCCTGCCCATTACGCCAGTTCCCCAGCCGAGGACTGTGGCAGCAGCCGTCCAGAGAGGGTACATTGCTGTGGGTCTTACCCTATGTTTCGCTAATACTTCGTTGAAGTAGGAGAAGTGTCCGGCTTCTTGGTCGTACATATGCTTCATCAGCGGCCTCAAATGAGGATACGCCTTATTGATCGGTGGAGACTGGGAGGTGTAGATTAGAGTTGCTGCGAGCTCGCCTGCTTGGTTTACGCGGAGGGCGGAGTCTAGGAACTTCTTTTGCTCGGCAGATAGAGGCTTGCGGCGGGCGGGTTGGCGGTGGTGAAGGCTCTCGGGTTCTGGCTCGGTCGCTGGAGAGGCGGCGGAGGAGGTGATGGTACGGTGGTTTCGTACTCGGAGTTGGGAGGCCAGAGGTGTAAGACGGCCTTTGAGTGGGAGGGCTGGTGATACAGCTGTTCGAAGGGATGGTGCTGCCATGGCGGAGCAAGCAGATGTAGCGGATGGGAAGTTGCGTGAGAAGTGTAGAAACAGAAGGTCACAAACAATGTTCCTCGCCGTTTCGTCTGATCGTCATGATTTCGGCAGAGCAAGCCGTGCTTCCGATTGGGCCGGCGATAGCCGTCGGTCTTTCACGTGCGCCCAGAATCTTGAGATCGCGTCTCCTGCGTTCATCCTCACTACACGCTTCAATAGTCCACACGGCTATTGTTCGCTCGTGAGCTACAATAAGCCCAGCCACCGAATAAGCTGCTATTGTTACGACTCGCCATAAAAAGCACCACTTGTCGCACAAGAACTTGATACATACATTCTTCGAAAGCGTACTTCAAGTTGAGCTGCTGAACAAAGAACGCACCACGAACATCCCGCCGGCGCAACATCATACGAACGACTACGGATACCCCCCTCAGCAGCTTAATCACCACACACACATCGACCAACGAACGCAAAGATGTCGGACAACGAACTCGACGCCGAGCTCCTCGGTATGGTCGGCGGAGAGTCGGACGACGAAGGCGACGACATGGACCAGACGCAGGCGTATGAGGACCGATCACCGAGCCAGGAGGCACAAGCGAGTGTCGAGAAGGTCGAGGAGCCGCGAGGCAGGACCAAAGGCGTGGCACAGAAAGTGAAGGGCCGGAGAAAGAAGGCTAGGAAGCACGACAGTGAGGACGAGGATGACCTGGGGAATGGGTAAGTCGCCACCTCGAGAGCATTTGTGAATGGGCGGTGCGGGAGTGCTGCCTTAGCCGCGGCGCTTCTGTCATTTTCTCTGCTACAACTCCGCGCTTTCTCGCAACCTGCACCCCTTGAAAAACACCTCCTCAACATGACCGCGATGGCTGACCTTAGCATCACCAGCTCACCCACCCCAGCCTCCTCCCTCGGCTCCGGCGCCATGGACGAGTCGGACGGCGAAGTCGATGCACCCGGCTCACCAGAAGATGAAGGCCCTCTCTACCCACTCGAGGGCAAATACACATCAGCACAAGACCGCGAAGACCTGCTCGCCCTACCTGAAATCGAGCGCGAAGAGGAACTCGCACGCCGTGCAGAGCAAGTGACGAAGCGCAACCAAGACCTGCAGCTCAAGAAAGCGCTCGCTTCAGCAAAAGCAGACGCGAACAAGCACAAGCGGAAGCGCGCGGCGGAAGAAGCTGAAGATGCTGGTAGGCGCACGAGACCGAAGGCCGAGAAGACTAAGACTGCCCTAGACGACTACAAACGCGCAAGAGAGCTCAAGGGCACCGAACGTGGTCGCATTGAGACAGGCAGAGGCCGCAGAGACGAGCGGTCACCCTCTTCAGCAGGCGGCTCAGACCGCGACGCAGAGGGCGAGTCCGAAGTCGAATACGCCGAACCATCCTCAGACAGCCTTGACCGCCGCGACGAGCCTCCAGCGGAACAGAGGGACTTCGAGCGCTGTCGCGTAGGCCGCTCCAACTTCGCGAAGGTCTGCTTCTACCCTGGCTTCGAAGATGCGATCAAAGGCTGCTTTGCCCGTGTGAGTATCGGCCTCGATCACAAGACTGGCCAGAATCAATACCGCATGACCCAGGTCAAGGGCTTCACAGAAGGCAAGCCTTACCAGCTAGAGGCGAGTAACGGCAAACACTTCTCCACCAACATCTATGCAGTAGTCGCACACGGCACCGCCGAAAAGGCATGGCCATTCGCCGCCTGCAGTGACGGACGGTTCACAGACCAGGAATTCGACCGCTACATCAGCACGCTGAAGAAAGAGAACATCCGCACACCAACCAAGAAGTACCTAGGCGCCCGTCTGGACGCGATCCACAGCCTCCTAAACATGACCTGGACAGACGAAGCCATCTCCCAGAAACTCGCCAACCAGCGCGCCATGGAGCGCAAGCTCGATCCAGCCAACGCCGCGAAGCTGAAGCGCGAGAACATCCACAAGCGCAAGCTCAAGGCCGAGGAAGAAGGCGATACCGACGAGATCATGAAGTGCGATGCGGAGCTCGCGGCTCTCGAGAACAATGCTCAGAGCGCTACAGCAAATGGCAGCAATGGCATCAAGTCCAGCCCGGTGAAGAAGGCTCCGGTCGGGAGTCTGATGCAGCAAGAGCGGATGAAAGAAATCAACATGATGAACCGTGGCAGGAACGTCGAGGAGGTGCGCAAAGCCTTGCTAGAAGAGAAGCGCAAGTTGAAGATCGCGCGTGAGCAGGCTGCTGTAGAGGCGAGAGCGAAAGCTGAAGCGGATCGTATCAAGAAGGAGAAGGAGGAGGCTGCGAAGTTGTTAGCGGTGCCGAAGAGTGATATGAGTGATCTCTTCGGCGACGGTTCAGATGCTAGTAGAGCTGGTACGCCTGTGCCAGGTGGTACTCCCAAGCGCAGTAGGGCAGGGACGCCGCTGAATGGCATCAAGAAGGAGAAGAGCGCGTTGGGGGCGAAAGCGGCGGTGGTGGGTGCGATTAAGAAGAAGAGTTTGGATGATGAGGTTATTGGGAACTTGGAGCTGGATATTGATGTGGAGATCTGAGCGATCATTATGAGTTGGCGTTGAGCTTTCGATCGGTCGGCTGGCCTGAGATGAGGCACGGGTCGGCCAGCGAGGTGTTTGCATACTGTATTGTATTGCTTGCGCGATGCGGCATGCTTTCTTGGGCAGCAGCGGTAGGATGGCTAAGTCTGCAGATTGCATATGGGTACGATAAACACTGATGAGCTTGCAACCGATGTTGACCCCCCCCGTATCCCATCAACTTTCCCTGGACAAAGGCTTATCACATTCGTCCCATTTGCATGATACTCGTTGATCGCGGTGTCACTAGGATCACTGGTTGGGCTGTTCAGTCGTCCTCTGGCCTGCCAAGATCTCACATACGGCTGAGGCGAACAGGCTTTGTCGTCCGCGGACCGCCCTGAAGTCTATACCAGCTTGCCAAGCATACAAGACATTGGCATCTTTGATCGACGACAAGCTACGCGCTACGCGGGGCTCCGCATGGAGTCGAGATATTGGTTTGGCTAATCTTCAGGCCGCCTGCTGACTATCCGAGGCTACGTTAGTTCTACTCATCTAGCTGACGTTATGAGGTACATGTAGAGAGTAACAATGTACTCGAGCCTCCGCGGTGGGAGCGCACATTGCGTCCTTGACAGCTGATACAGCATCGTAGTAGGTACATATCTAGAGCAGTCCTCCGCTTTCTTCTTACCTTTGGCAACAGCGTCTTCATCACTGAAGTCCACACGCAGACGTAAGGCGACGAGTCATCTCATCTCAGCAATCATGGCACTGAAACCAATAGAGAACTGGTGAGCCTCCGGCTTGCCAGCATCAACAACGATGATGTTTTTCATTGACATAAGTCCGCAACAGTACAACGGGCTTCAGCCCCACGACATCAATAACGGGCAACGGTACCACAGGCTTCGGTACCGTCTACGATATTTACGGCGGCGACCCTTCGAACCCACCCAATTGCAGCCTCGCTATCGCGAATCTGTACAGCACTTACCCGAACTACTGGGCCTGTCCCAAGGAATACGGCCAACCTCAGTTCTGCTACGTGATCGCAAACCATCAACAACAAGAGCCTCTTCGTACAGGCCTCGACCTAGCTATGAATGAATGCTGCGGCGGCGCGGGGCCGGGAGGTAGCACGCCTTGTATTCAGTATTGTCAGTTTCCGAAGAGTTTGGTGAAGTGGAATGAGTGTTTGGAACGGCATGGTTATGTGCCTAGTTATAGTGATGAGGGGTTGGTGAGGGATAGTTATTGCGTGCCTAGTGTTGAGGAACTGGAGGATGGGGTGACTGTTGCTGATGTTAATTCGGGGGAGGATGTTACTGTTGTTGATGTTGCGGAGAGTACGGGAGGGACGGTGACGGCGAGTGTAACGGCGACGGTTACGAGAGGGACGTTGGACGCTACTTCTACTGGAAGTGGAGCGAGGGTTGAACTTGGTCGAGCGATGATGTTCCTGTTCTTTTGGTGCTTGTTGGGCGTCATGTGGTAGCCAGGTAGACATACCTTCCAGACTGACTTTGCTGGTCAGATATGTGTATACGCTTCTCAGTTCCGCGGGACGGACTAGAAGTCTACTGACAAGCGTACCTGCCAAGCCTCATACAAGACATTGGCAGTGGCAGACTACGCGGGGCTCCGCATACCTCCTAGTCATCATGGAGGTTAGAGAATCACGAGGCGCATTCGCGCTGAGTTCATCAGTCTTCCCTTGAATTTGTTCATCTGGTCAATATACCATCGTAGCACGTGAGGAGCCGAGCTGACCGCAGCCATGGCTCTGAAACCAATCGACAACTGGTAATAAGCTCGCCCACACCCATGAACAAGATCTCCACTGACTTTGTACCTTCAGCACGAGCAATGCCGGGACTTACGGCCTCGATTCCTCAGGCACCTCCCTCCCAACCTGCAACCTCACAATCGCAACCTCCTACCAAACCTACCCCTCCTACTGGACCTGCTCCCGCGAAGGCATAGCGAATTATCAGTACTGCTATGTCCTTACCAACACCGAGCCTCCCCAAGTCGATCCCGCCCGCTCCGACCTGCTAAGAGCTATGGGCGAATGTTGCGTCTCTGGAGCGCCAGGAAGTGAAAGCAGTTGCATAAATTGGTGCCCTTACCCGAAAGATCTTGCGACTTGGAATACGTGTCTGGGAAGTTACGGGTATGCGCCGAGTTATAACGATACCGGGTTGGTTAGAGATACGTATTGTGTTCCGTCGCTGAACGATCAGGATGCTGGGACGAGTGTAGCGGATGTCAATGAAGGAGGTAGGGTGACATCGACTGTTGGCAGTTTACCGAGCGCGGCGACTGCGACGGCGGTGAGGAATCCGGCGACTGCTACGCCTTCGAGCAGCGCGGAGAGCGGTATTGTGTCTGAGGGCGGTGGGAGCGCCAAAGTCGTTCTGGGTTTGGGATGTCTGCTTTTAGTGTCTTTATTAGGGAGCATGCTGTAACCACTCGTCACTTAGCTTTTGTGTTCTGTGATCGCATGCAGCAATGCGTTCTGTGCTCCGTCCGCTGTCGTATACGCAGTAAGACCTATGCCAGCTCTCAGCAGATCGAACAGAGCAGTACTGCGACCGGCAAGGAGACGACGTCTCGTAGCTCGATCATGATCACGTAACATGTATGGATGATATGTCGGCGACAGTCGCTTCTGGAAGAGCTCTGACTTGGCCTTCCAAACCGTGTCCTTCTGGTTTGACAGCACGCCAGAGGCGTCATGAAGCTCCAAGAGCCGGAGCGCAGATGTTCTCCAAGTTCGTCAGACAGTCTCTGCTCTCCGGGGAGCCTAGAAATAGTACCGGTGTGCTCAAAAGCGTTCATCCATCTCTCCAATTTTCATCTACATCTGCTCGCCGTACTGTAACCACCTCCACGGACGACTCGTCTCCTCGCTACTCCGGAGCCCTCGGTATTGTAACGCCGCGTACAAGCAATGTACCTGTCCTGTGCTGCCTACATCGTCTGAAACAGTTTCAGGACGTAGAGCTCGTTTACTGACCGAAGATCGTCATGCTGCGCTTGTGTTGAACGACACAGCAAAGGTCTACACTCTGAATGCCGTCGTCGAAGGCCGCATTATTGTGCGAGTTGTTCGTGTGTATCCCATCGCTATCAATATACCCATGCAGCGAGCCGTTACACCGGTACACAGGTTACACAGCATCGAACAGGGGATACGACTGCTTGTCTTACTTTCGACTTCACCTCATCTCTACGTACTCGGTAGTACTCCAGAGCTCCTTCTGTGCCTTGTTACCGATTATCAAGTCCTGATGTGTTGCTGTGCTCGAGCTGGTGGCACGGAAACACTGCGGTCATGGCATCACTGTTGCACTGTTTCGCATCTCCAACGCCTGCTGGGATCCCTCGCCCTGGCTGCCGTGGCTGTACATGTAAGAAGATCGCGAAAGACGGCCATCTGCAGGTAGCGATCAAAGTAACGGGGCCTTCTTGTTGTTGGCGTCCTGGAAGATGAGAAGAATGTACTCCTAGGAAAAGGTCATGCTGCTTGCAGCTGCCGCATCCGGACGAGCCGATTCGACAACCACTGAGCCACTTCACGAACTCAATTCGCTATCACCTTATCAGCTCTTGCTCTACTTGGCACCGGCTATATCACCGCGGGTCAGCGACCTTAGACCAGCATTAGGGCACCCTTAATCCTTCGTCTTAAGCCCAGTGAAGCAGGAGCGAAACTTGCGGAAGTGGTGATTGGTGGAACCAAGAGATGGTACCTCGACTGGCCGCATTCTCGCGTCAGGAACACGACCAAGCAAGGAAGTTGAACAAGATCGCACTCCGCCACCGCGGTCTGTGTTATCTGCGTCCTGCGAACGACTCCAATCCCAGCGTTACAAGGGAAGGTAGGATGACGCAGATCTACTAGCGCTAATAATCTCTCACTTCGTGGACTTCAGGACTTTGTTTTCGTTTGTTGTCCTTGTCAACACTCGCTCATCAACGGCAGCTCCCTTGGATAGTAGCGAGATCACGCGGCGCCATGCATCTAACATCACTCATCACGTCTTGCTTGCTTGCGGGCTCTGCACTTGCCAGGAGTCCAAAGCATGTCAAGAGTCAAAACAATGTCGAACGTCTGCGAAAGAGAGCGCCGTCGCCGATCGTGGAACGCCAGACACCACCCGGATATGGTGGCGCAGCGACCAACAAGACCATCATCCCGCAGAACGCGAACACCACGAAGTTTGCGGTAGACGGCTCCGCCATTCCCAACGTGACTTTCGATATTGGAGAGTCCTACGCGGGTCTGCTTCCCATCTCCGAGAAGGCCAATGCCTCAGAGCTCTATTTCTGGTTCTTCCCGTCCGAAAACGCACTCGCTGGCGATGAGATTCTTATCTGGCTCAACGGTGGTCCAGGTTGCAGCTCCCTGGAAGGCATCCTCCAAGAGAACGGTCCCTTCCTTTGGCAATACGGCACCTTCGCACCAGTCAAGAACCCCTACACATGGGTGAACCTTACGAACGTCGTCTGGATTGAGCAACCAGCAGGCACTGGCTTCTCGAAGAAGAACGGCGACCCTGCGGCCACCAACGAACTCGAGGTAGCGGCGCAGTTCCTGGGCTTCTGGAAGAACTTCGTGGACACCTTCGGTCTGCAGAATCGCAAGGTCTACATCACTGGCGAGTCATACGCCGGCTACTATGTTCCTTACATCGCCGACGCTATGCACAACGCTTCCGACCCTTGCTACTACGACATCAACTCAATCATGTTTTATGATCCCTCCACCAGCTACGATGTAGTGCAGGACGACATTCCGGCTGTACCGTTCGTCGACTACTGGTCAGGACTATTCCCATTCAACGACACCTTCAACGCCGACCTGCACAGACGCGCAGATGCTTGCGGATACACTGCTTTCATGGAAGAGGCAATGACCTTCCCTCCGAAAGGCCCACTACCAACACCGCCGAACGTCAACTACAACAACACCGGATGCAGTATCTGGAACGATATCTTCGAAGCGGCCCTGCTTGTCAACCCATGCTGGGATGTCTACCAAGTCGCCACTACCTGTCCGCTACTTTGGGACGTCCTAGGGTTCCCGGGCTCTTTTGACTACCTTCCAGACGGCACGAACGTCTACTTCAACCGCACCGACGTCCAGAAGGCGATCAATGCACCCATCGGCGAGTGGGACGAGTGCTCTAATGGTGTGCTTGACACGGACAACTCGCCGCCGTCCGGCTTGAGTGTGCTGCCACGTGTGATCGAGAAGAACGAGCGCACGATCATTGGTCACGGCATGCTCGACTTCATCTTGCTCATGAACGGCACGATCATGATGATCAACAACATGACATGGAACGGTGCGCAGGGCTTCTCTGTCCCGCCAAGCGAGTGGAACGACTTTTACGTGCCTTACCACAACGAGCTGAGCCTGGGCACCATCGCGGGCGCCGGTGACTT
>JAKLLW010000799.1:0-23641 GCA_022814695.1 Neocatenulostroma microsporum | reverse complement strand
AGGAGCTGCGACCTCCTCAACCTCGCACTGCTACGACTAGACGGCGTTTTCGTGGCGGGCATGGAGCGACTGATAGAACTCAGTCCTACAGCGGCGCAAGCTTGGGCTGAAAGCGGACAGTCGAAGTGATCAAGGGGCTGGGTTGATTGTGGATGCAATTTATCCTCTAAGAGCACTTTTCAAGCCTCAAAAGCCTTCCCCTTTTGCACATTGCCAGTACCGTCAGTCTCCGAACCACTTTCTACGCCTTCCAATACCTCTCCATACTCTGAAGGCTTCATTGGGCTGACCTTGTGCAGGACCCAGTACACGAAGCCTGCGATCAGCGTGCTGACCAACCAGCTCAAGCTGTACAGGTAAATTGCGCCTTTTGGTACGTCGAGAGCGCTGTTGCAAGTCTTAGCGAGACCCGGCATGTTTGGCGCGACACCACAAGCGAAGGCTGTGAAGGCTCTCCAGTTGAAGCCTTGCCAATACCAGTGGGGCCCCGCATGGGACGCGGAGTAGAGCGCTGGTAAGGAGAGGACTTTCCGCCTGATGATCCAGTAATCGCACACTAGTATACCTGCCAGAGCTCCTAGGAATAATGAATAGCTGCCGAGGAACGACGAGAAGGACTTTGCGCTGTTCTGGATGTACCACGGGACAGCAGCGACGCTCAGGAGAGCGCAGATGAAAGCCCCACGACGGTTGTTGATCTAAAAGCGATGGATGAAAGGGTCAGCGGATGTCCCCAAAAGTCTTCGAGGGCCTACGTACGTATTTTGGGAACCAGAGAGAAAGGTCGTTTGAGAAGGACACGCTGTTTGCCGAGATGTTCGTACCAACGACAGCAAACGACCAGCAGAGGCCGGCGAAGAACTGGGCGGCTCGATTGTCCCAGAGAGTAGCCACATACAGCGGGTTCCAGGCCTTCTTGGCGGAGACACCGTAGATGACTTCTGCAGCGCTTGTGACCGTGGCTCCCAGCACACCACACATCGTCACCAGCACCATCAGGCCTACAGCTTGCGTCCAGAAGACCTCCTTAGGTCGCTTGGCGTAACGGGTGAAGTCGGGCATGTTGAGCGCCAACGTAGCCTTGGGTCCGATGGCCGCAGTGACGCATTGGAAGAAGACGACGACAACCGGAGTGCCATCAGTAATGACTGTTGGTTTGCTGAAGGTTGGCCCAAAGCCGTGCGCCCGCACCAAAGCCCAGATGAACAATGTCAGACCTAAAAGCGATGGGTGTAAGGGTTAGCAGATCTCTCAAGAAGTCTCGGGGGACTCTCAGGTGTCTCAGAGGACCTCTCAGGGTCCTACCTATCAGTATACTGACCAAAGATTGGCATGATCACTGTTTTCGCCATGAACATCCATCGCAGCGTCGAGACGTGCAGGTAGAGCAGCGGCAGCTGAACGATGATGAATAGGAAGAAGCACAGCAGCTCCGCCGATGTGACCTTCGCGCTCTCTGGCAGGCTGTTGTGAAAGTGGTTGAAGCTGGGCCTAGGAACGCCAGGAGTATAAGCTGTGATTGTCGAGTTAGGCTTATACCCGAGTTCACTCACCAAATTGCTGATATCATAATCTGAAGACATTGCCCGCCTTGGTAACTCTGTGTTCCTGCGGCTCGTCAGCGAGAAAAGGTGTCGACGAGCTACGAATACTTACCGAACCAGATCACGGCAACGATACCACGAACGGCTACCGCGAACTTGGAGCCACGGATGCCGAACGCTGATCTACAATAGACCGGAAAATTGATGCCCAGCATGGCACCGATGTAGCCATCGAGCATTGCCGGGACGCAGACGAGAGCATGACCAATGAAGACGGCAAGGATCGCTAGCCCGGGGTTGAGTCCTTTCGAGACCGACGTCGAAGATACTGCGCTTTATGAGCCATTGCTCCCTCACGTTGACGAATCGAAAGTTTAATCGCTTATGGCGTACCTTGATACCTGGAAGAAGTCAGCATTGCTCGAGATGAACCTCAAGACACCCGACCAACTTACATAGAGATGCTGAACGCTTCCGCGATCCAGAACCCAAGGAGACTGCGGCTGTTAGACGTGATATACGGTGATCATGGAGGACGTTTAACTCATACCTGGGCCATGTCCAGGTCCTCTCTGGACTTCCTGGAGGCACTGGCTGCAGGTCTTTGTTCGTGGCCGTTTCTCCAGAGTTTGTTGCTTCTGTCGCCGAGCTCAAAGCCAGCCTGTTCCGGATGCCCATCGTCGACTCGATTCTTGAAGGTCTAACAGCGAAATCGATCGAGAAGATGATGGGCTGACTGTCTTACATAGTGACATGCCTGGCCATCATACGCAGTGCTACTCTCGCCACGTGAGATGGCGTTGAGGGCGGCCAGACCGCTGGCCTTGCCTTATCTCTCGGCAGTCAGCTGCAGTGGAACGCCTTTCTGCCGCTGCCCTATCTCGGAGTATCTCCGACCACATTGGCCGAATATCAGGCGAACAGTCTTCTTGGCAGGCCAAGCTCAACCCGAGGCGGGCGAACGATCAGGGTCTGCCGCAGCCTTTGCCGCTAGGCCTCCCAAGGCGTGCCACCAAAATGCATGCCATATGGCGAACGATAGAGCTGGGAGAAAAGTCAGCAACGGTACGGTACTCGGGAGTCATTCACAACGTCAGCATTCTCCGTCTTGTTGGCTGTCGGCTTACGACTCCATGGCTCCCATTGCAACGGCAGATCTCGAACCAACTCTGCGTGCCGACTGCAACCAGGCTGCTGTGCTACCGTCTGGTACTGCGGACAGTCGATTGAAAGATCTGTGGTACGAGCATGGACATCCGTGGTCCGACAGGTGAATCAACCTCACCTACCAAAGATGCATTATGTTGACGCACTCCAGCTTCGCCAATCCGGAGCTCAACAGCTTGCCTTCATTGTTGAAGTACAATGCAAAGACGAGGCCAAACCAGGTTGGCTTTCTGTACCCGGAGGGACCGTCGTTCAAAGCTGTCTTATGGAATGAATTCAGCTTGATCGTTAACACTTTCGCTCGATCATATGATCAGATACTCCGGACACATATCGACGAAGGAAATAGCAATGGCGTTCAACCAACCGTCGCGTTGCTCGGCTCAGGACATACGTTCGACTACTTTACTAACCAGCTTGCATTGCTGAAGCTTGGCCTTCGGGTTCTGTTACTCAATCCAAGCAATGCGGAGGTTGCCAGAGACCATCTGTTGACAACATGTAATGCGACCGCACTCATCGTGCAAATCGAGTTCCTACACGATATCCGGGAGACTAAGCTCCCGGTCATTGAGATGCGTTCGTTGACCTCTTCGTCATCAGCAGACCTGAACACTCGTATGGTCGCTTACAGACCAAAGGATGTCTGGAACTCGCACTCCCTGATAATCCATAGCTCAGGAACGACAGGGCTACCTAAGCCGATCATACATACGCACCGGAGCATGATGCTCATTGCACGCATGTACCGTCTGTTCCCGGACTTTGCGATCAACAACTGGTACTTGGCGTTTCCGCTGTATCATATCGCCGGCATATCGATCGCCTTGAGCGGACTCCCGAATGGCCTCATGCTCACCTTCCCACCTCTCAATTGGCCACCGGCACCGAGCTCGCTTCTTTCTGCATGGCGTGAGCTTAGGCAGATGGACCGCCCAGCCGAGTGTTTACATTGCGCGCCATCGATGATAGAGGATCTGTGCGAGTACATCGCTCACGTTGATGGCGATTACTCTCCACTTTGCCGCTTGAGGGTACTACAGCCAGGTGGAGCTGCACTGTCGCCTCTGATGCTGAAGAAGCTCGTCGCTCTTGGCTGTAATGTGAAGACGACCTACGGGTCGACTGAAATTGGTCCACCATTGCGGACTACACCTCACGTAAGTGACATAATGCCCTCGTTCCTTTGAGCGGTGTTTGACGGATAGCTGCGATAGACTCGAGACAATCCTCACTGCTACCGCGTCCGCAATCTCTTCCCCGAAAGCCCATACCTGGAGATGCAGCCTCTTGGTGATGGCCTGTACGAGCCGATCGTCTACAAAGGCTTCCCACTTGCCGCCGAGCTGTGGCCAAGTGACGACTCTCCCAACCCGTACCGCACGAATGATTTGTTCATCCAGGATCCTCCCGGGAGCGGACTGTTCGTTCTGCAAGGCCGTAAGGATGACCTACTGATCCACTCCAATGGTGAAAAGACGAACGCCCTCGCTCTCCAAGCGGCGCTAGACTGCTGTCCACTGATTCGCAAAGCAGCTGTCTTCGGTTCTGACAGATCTTGCACTGCAGCCGTCGTTGAAGCGCGGGATCCGATGATGACTGTAGAGGACAGCGAGCGCCTACTTGATGCGATCGAGCAATGTTGCTTGCAATTCCAAAAACACTCCCGGATCCAACGCTCGATGGTACATACCCTAGGCCCCAACGAAATGCTTCCAGTCACGCCCAAGGGCAGTGTGCGTCGCAAGGAGGCGGAACGTCTCTTCTACGTGGAGTTGGATGCTCTCTACGAAAGACTAGAGCATGGCGATTCCGAAGATAGTTTCGTCACCAATGACGAGCTCTCGGATGAGGCCTTTGTCTTGCAGCGCGTGCGCAAGATACTGAGTAGCGATTCGATCGAAGCCGACACCAATTTCTACCGACTGGGCCTCGACTCTCAGAAAGCAGTACAGCTCCGCTCCCTACTCATCAAGCGCTTTGGCAAATTTCCACTGCTCTTCATATACGAGTACGCGAGCGTCTCTGCACTTTGCGAGAAGTTGAGGATGTCACCATCTATCAACGGCCCTCATGGCGCGGAGAACACGACTGAGAAGAAGCACCATCAGTGGATGCGACAGACCATCGAGAGGTACACTACCGAGATTCGCACTTGGCCAAAGCCTGTCCCATCACCTGATGAGAAGGCTGATGGCGAAGTGATATACCTGACAGGTGCCACAGGTGCCCTCGGTAATGCCCTTCTCGAAGCTTTCATCGCAAACTCGAATGTCCGGAAAGTATACTGCGCCATCCGCGGCGGCAAAGACCGTCTCAGCAGTCAGCTACTGCAGCGAGGCTACCCAGTCTCAATCGCTGAGAGCGCCAAACTCGAAGTCGTGCCCTATATCATGTCGGACCTCCATCTGGGCCTCACGGACCGCAATTACGAGCATCTAGCAAGTGAAGTAACGATAGTGCTACACAACGCCTGGAAGATGGACTTCAACACCCCGGTATCCGAATTCGACAGTAATTGCTTGCAAGGAACCATGCACCTTCTGCGCTTCGCTAACACCGGGCATCGGAAGACCTTTGCGTTCTCGAGCTCGGTCGCTACACACCTCGGCTCTGCTGCTGCAGGCAAAGTAGTGGCTGAGGAGGAAGCCGCGAATGAGCCGGCTCTGACGCTTGATACGGGGTATGCGCAGAGCAAGTTCATTGTCGAGATCACCTTGCAGGCTGCGGCGCGGCATCTAGAGATCCCGGTGAGAATCTTCCGAATCGGGCAGCTGTGCGGGCATTCGAGACTAGGGGCGTGGAATGAGACCGAAATGTTTCCCATCATGATCGCTACGGGTCTGAAGTATCTCCACGCAATGCCGTTGATAAAGGGAGCGATCGTGGACTGGCTTCCTGCCGACATCTGCGCCAGCTCTATCGACTCCATCCTCCCACAGCAGCATTTCTATCAAGAAGAAGAACCTGAACGAGGCTGCGCAGTCTACAACCTAGTCAACCCCAGAACTATCACCTGGTCCCACTTCCTAGACGACCTAGCATCCGCCTCTGGGAATCCCGGGATCCCGTTCGCAAGAGTCAGCATGAGCGACTGGGTAGCGAGATTGCAAGCTGTTTCCGAAGAAGACAACTGTGTCCCGGGGACCAAGCTACTAGGGTTCTTTGAGGAAATGGCACAGCAGAGTCAAACACATACCGCTGCTCGGACGTTCTCCACAACCAAGGCCCAGAAGATCGCTCCAGCGCTTGCGGCAGCGGAAGCGATTGATGTGCACATGATGCGGCTGTTTCTTGAGAGGTGGAGGGAAAGCGGATTCGCGTGATGAGTCTATGATGAAGAGCTCATGTAATTGACAACCAAGATGGATACGGTGTACCTCGAGGATGTTCTACTCTCGGAGTCTAGTCTTCTCAACTGCATTACCGCTCTTGAAGCTTTGTTACGGCGAAGCAGCATGCCACCATTGGGTGTCTGGTACGGAAATGGATCTGAGTGTTCTTTGCAGCCGATTTGGTGCCCGCTATCAAGCATGACCCCATCCATTCCAAACCAAAATCTGCATCTCATCAATCACGCAGTAATCCCCTACCTCGCCTTTCCCTCCAACACTTCCAGTCCCTCCACCTTTCACTTGCTGCTCCTGCTCCCACCTCTTAACCCTACTCCCAACCGTACGATCCTGTCTCTTGGAGAGATACCCTCCCCACCGCTTCACGCGGTTCTGCCATATCCCCCACCCCACCGAGAAAGCCGAAGGCCACACAGCAGCCGGCTGGTTGACAGCTAAGTACTCCGTACCGTTGTAAGCCACCCTTACATCAGGGTTAATCCATACGCCTTTTGAGCGGGTGAGAGGGTTATCGGCGTGGATGAGACAGCATTCGGACCCTTCAAGGTGGTGCTCGGCGAGGGTGTCTGGGATGCCGCGGAACGCTAGCCCTTTACCTCCTCTACCTACCAGATCCTCTGACGAATCCTCTGACGAGGAGGAGTAGAAGGGCGCAGCGTCGAAGACAACCATGCCGTTCCAACAGCTTGCCACCGGCACAGCCTGGCCGCGGAGAAGAGCGTCTCGGGAGTGTGGGGAGGAGAAGAACGGCCAGGTTTCCATTAGTGGAGGTTCTCCTTCTGCGTCACGGAGCGCGAAGGTGTCGTAAAAAGCTGGCGGCTTCTTAAAATCCAACGCACAAGCTGCCGCATACTCTCCCCCTCGTGTCCCCAACAATCTCCGCACATCGTCCGTATCGAACACGACATCGTTCAACCAAAGCACTTTATCAAACTTCTCCCCCGTGCTCTGCTGTAACTCCAGCATAGGCCTCATCACCCGATTGCGCAAACGAGCGAGATAAGGAATTCGTCTCGGCACCCACTTCCCCTTCTCAAGGGTAAACCACTCAGTCCAGTTCTCCCTGTACTGCTTCGTCTCCGGCATCTGAATCCAGCCGCTTTCCCTTGTCTCTCCGAATTCCCCTCTCCCTACTTGGGGCTCCCTTTCCACTTCCTGGCGGTGAGACGTCTCGTCTAGTTCGATTTTATGCCGAATCCCAAAGCCCTCCAAGTTCTGGTCCAGAATGCGTAGAGCGCCTTTAGTGTCATCTAGAGATCCGGACTCGTAGACTGAGACGAAGACATTTTCGCGGCCCAGGCTTTGGGCGAGAGATTCGATGGCGGGACCCCAGTGCGAGCGGATTATGGATTCGGAGGTCCAGTGGATGGAGGCTATGAAGATCTTCTCGTCCTTGGGGAAAGGTGGGACAGGTTGGGAGGCCGAGAGGCGTAAGGAGCTGCGGATGGTTGTGATGTCCCATATCGTCCATAGTATTGTGAAGATTAGGAGGGCTTTCCAGAGGCGATTGAGTGCACGCCGGCGGGCTCGGGGACGGATAAGCATGCTTTGTATATACTGGCGGTCATATCACTGGTCCATACTGAGGTATAAAGCAATATTAAAGATCCGTCAAACTTCAAAGTCCCAGAAAGGGGGCATTCGGCGTAAATGTCCAAGAGCTTCCAAGTGTTTCAGTATAGCATTGCTGAAACCCAACAAACGCCCCAATCAAACCTTCCCAGCGTCCGTAACAGCCAATACTCCCAAGGCGCCCGTCGGAAGCTCACAAACGCCGTACTGTAGCCCGGTCACATATCATAGCGTTGTATGCTACACGAGACGAAGAAAGGTCTGAGGTTGGAAAAGCCGATCTTGGTTCGGCAGGCCGGCAGTCGGGCGATCCTCATGCAGAGCACAGGCCAGCGAGTTTTGGCTTCATGCCGTCATCTATCTCGCGTGCCTTACAATCTCACATGCATGCGCTGCGATCTTTGACACAATCAACGACAAGAGAGGAGAAGGGCTGGTGAGGATTGCATGCGATGATACGACTGTTCCCGCCGCCACTATGCGGACGATGTGCAAGCAAGATCCTGAGACCTCAGCGTACAGATGCTATGCGTGCTATCGCAGCAGACCTACGCCATGGCTTCTCAACACGAGCGAGCAATAACACGCGACCACACCTCACCACACAAATACAACGTCACCTGAGGTCACCCCACAAACTCACACCATACAACCCCCACCGCAACCAATCCGCCTTCTCCCCCCTCACACCACCTACCCCCGAATCCCTAGGCAAACCCGCCCAAGCAAAAACGTACAGAAAGACGCGCAAATGGCTACGAAGAGTCATTCGATTATCCCTCGCTATTGGTGTCATCCTAGCCCTCGACACGCAATTCTACGACGCCTCCCTCACCCGCTCCCTGCGCACCTTCTCCATCGGCCTCCTCGTCGCTCTAGACTACAAACTCAATTTCCGCCCCGACCCATGGATAGGCGACAGCGTAGCAGACGTGCACTCCCGCTCCGCGCAAAGGGTTTTCGATCTACTAAGAGCGAACGGGGGCTTGTACTTGAAGATCGGACAGGCTATAGCGATGCAGAGTGCGGTCTTGCCGCCGGAGTTCCAGAAGATGTTTAGTAGGATGTTTGATGATGCTCCTCAGAACGACTGGAAGAATGTGGAGGCGGTTGTGAGGGAGGATTTTGGGGGTAGGAGTGTGGAGGAGGTTTTTGGGGTGAGCTTTAGTGGGGATACGAGTAAAGGGATTATGGAGAGGACGGCGAGGGCTGCGGCTAGTGTTGCGCAGGTGCATTGGGCGAGGTTGGAGGATGGGAGGGAGGTCGCGATTAAAGTGCAGAAGAGGGAGATTGCTAGGCAAGTTGGGTGGGATCTTTGGGCTTTCCGCACAGTCTCTCGAGTCTACACCTGGTGGTTCGATCTACCGCTCTACCACCTGGTCCCCTACGTCTGCGAGCGCCTAATGCTGGAGACGGATTTCCAGAACGAAGCGCAGAATGCCGGCAAGATGCGCGAACTCATACAAGGAGAACCACGCCTTCGAGATCGCGTCTACATACCAAAAGTCTACCACGAATTGACGAGCAAACGAGTCATGACGGCTGAATGGATTGAGGGCACGCGCCTCTGGGATAAAGAAGGCATCTCCGGCTCCTGGCAAGGCGGCTGGCGAACAGGCTCCCCTGGCGCAGGCGGTCGTCCACTTTCGGCACCAGAGTCATCACTTGCCGCCCGCATACCATCGAATGACCCAAACAAAGAAAAACTAAAACCCATCCGAGATGACTGGCGCGGCAAAGACGGCAAAGGCGGCCTAGGCCTCAATCTCAAACAAGTTATGACCACAATGGTCGACCTCTTCTCCGCGCAAATGTTCCTCTGGGGCCTCGTCCACTGCGATCCTCACCCCGGAAACATATTCATCCGTCGTCTTCCCTCAGGGAAACCGGAGCTCGTGCTCATAGATCACGGCTTGTACATCCAAATGAGCGATAAGTTTCGGCAAGAATACGCGCTCCTCTGGCGCAGCCTCATGACGTTTGATAACAAGACGATTGGAGAAGTGACGAAAGAATGGGGTATAAACGCCCCAGATATCTTTGCGAGCGCGACGTTGATGAGGCCTTATGAGGGTGGGGACGGGAAGACGTTGGCGGAGGTGAAGGCTATGGGGAAGGTGGAGATGAGGCAGAGGCAATTTGAGATGCAGAATAAGATGCGCAAAGGTATCCGTGAGATCCTCGCCAACCAGGCCAAGTTCCCTCAAGAACTTATCTTCATCGGGAGGAATTTGAGGATTGTGCAGGGGAATAATCAATTTTTGGGATCCCCGGTTAATAGGGTGAAGATTACGGGGACGTGGGCGAGCAGAGCTCTTGCTGAAGCACCTCATGCTACTTTGAGGGAGAAGATTAGGGAGTATGGGCGGCACGCTCTGTTTAGGGTTGTGCTGACGGGGACGGATGTGGTTTTCTACTGGGCGAAGCTCAAGCAATGGCTTGGTCTCGGTAAAGGCATGGATGATGATTTGGAAGAGAACATGAGGAAGATGGCTGGGGAGATGGGGGTTGAGTTGCAACATGGTGTTTTTGAAGGATGATGTTGTTGTTGTTTTCTCGTATGGGTTGAGCGATTAGCGTTTTGGCGTACTCACTGGACGACGGGATGGGATGGTAGAGTTTGTACAGATAGAGGGATGGCGGTATTCCACCTTCTTCTTCGTCGACGACTAGAAGGAAACGGTTACATCTTACCTTTTCGAGGACAATTCCAGTATCGGTGTAGTCGTAGGCTACGAGAGCTACGAGCTCTGCCATTGAGCAGCAACGTTTCATACCTGCTCGGTATGGACCGGCTCCTCAGCAATCTTGTGTACGCTTCTGTCGAGGACTAACAAGGCCGTCATCTGGTAGGTTCGTCGTATTCGTATTCGATGTAACTTGCCTTCAACCTATGGCGTCGGAATGTCGAGTGCTGTGTCGTACCATAGGACGCTGAGCAGCCCAAATACCGTGACTTCCCGATGTTTGGAGGAGGCCCCGTAGAGGTGTCGTTGTGCAGAGAGGTTTAACCAGAGTTTCCGAAATGAGGCTGAGCATGCATGTTCAACAAAGTAATCTCAACATCGCATGCCCGAGGCATCCTCCGTATATAGAACTCTCGGCGTCCATGGTTTAATCACCCAGAGCGGGTTGTTATTGCGAGTATCTATCTCCAGAGAGTATATGTAATTATGTGCCGGGTGATAGCTACTCGGCGAGTCGGCGGAACCACACTTGATGGTGTTGATCGACAGCTATGGCTTCGTATTCCAAGACCGGCGCTTCGTACTCGGTATTCGACGGAACCATTATGACATCGGTGATACCCAGGCTGTTGTGTCGACCTCTGGAAGACTGGCGGATACGCCGAACACCTTTTCATCAGCAGAGAAGGTGTGCCAGGGGCATGGGATTGTCCCGAGCTACCACTGCTACTATCAATGTTGCATTGACACCTGTGCCCTTTCACACCGGCGTTTCGTACTCGGTATTCGACGGGTCCAGCGGTGGCGTATACACCTCTTGGAGGTCTGCAGAGATGGTCGGGTATGTCAGTCGTTTCCCTCAACTTAGAGGTGTGTCATCATTATGCCTAAGCTTTCGTATGGAACAATAAGCTTTATCTTAAGCTTTGAGTTACCTATTCATATCATACCGCTAGAAACATTCGTTCTGCGGAGGGACTTCGAAGAAGTCACAGGTCTGCAGGCGGATCCTGCTTATAGCACCTTGTACACATCGCGGGTCCTCCTACTATGATGGATGCATAAGCTTAACATAGTCCCGGCAGTCTCTCGTATGCCCCGCCGCCCGAACGACGGCGGCAGTGGCAGTGCATTGCCGAAACATTGTTGTAGCCGATACGAAGCCCTACAGCCCTACAGGCATGGTAAGGCGTCACGAGGCTGGAAGAAAAGGCGAACTTTCGAACCAAGCGTACATGCGCGATATTGCATCCTCCAGGTAGGTAGGTAGGTATAAGTATGTCCAGTTCCACCGACGTTCAAACAGCATCTCCTCTGTACTCCACACGTCTTAACACCAACAAGCAACCTCCTCAACCCAAGAGCAACACAACTATCTCAACTCTCATTATGAAGTCGACCATCACCATCGCAGGCCTCCTGGCACTGTCCACCTCCGCCGTGGCGCAGTTCACGCATCAATCCAAACCATTCTACCTCATCACCACTTCCCAGGACGAGAAGTACAACCAGACCACCCTCGGTGCTTGCCACGAGGGTGCCGGCATCGAAGCACTGTGTGTAGGCAACAAGTTCACCCATGTGGGCGCTCCTGGTGTCGACACTTTCAACTTCAACACCAGCAAGAGCCTAGCTGTGCAGAACAGGACTGCAGGGGCTCAGGGCTATTTGACCTACGAACTGAGGGGTGGCAACTTCAATGGTGAGAGACTCCATCCAACCGCAGATTACCAGCATGTCCAGGACTATACTGATAATTCGCCATAGAGTCCGAGCCAATGAGCTTCCTATACGAAACAGTCTCCAACGTCGCCCTGCCGCTCTTCCAGCCCACCGAGACTGGTACACTTGTCGCTTTCGATGTCGACTACAGATTGAACGTCCAGTCCGCCTTCGACGACACCGTCAACCCACCGACCTTCTCGAATTCCAAGTCCTACTACCGTTGGTACGTATGCGAGACCAACTACGAGGGTTACACGTACGAGACCCTGGCCTGGAAGTTGGGCAATGGAAAGCCGGAGAACCCGAGCTGCTGTAAAGTGGACGTGTTCAGGATCTTTGCTTAGGTTCCTTGGCAAGGTGATTTGTGAGGGATTTGGGTGGATGAGCTTGCGGTGAGAGCATGGGTTTGGTGGTGGAAGAGCTGAGATTTGTATGTAATGTCTGAGGCAGTGATCAACATAGCTTGTATTGTTTCGATATCGGCTTACTTGCACAAGATAAAGGCACATGCACATGCACATGCTGTCCTGTCTTGATCCGCTTCGCCGCTCTGCACCTTTCTTTGTCTGTGAACAGCCGGCAGCGTATCGCCCAGCCTCATACCTCACTTGATCGCCATTCGGCCGATCTCATGTGGTGCCGCACTTTCTCTGCTCATTCCCAGCTCCAATAGAGTCATGCGTTTCCAAACCGACAACTACGGCCATGATGTCGGCTGATGCCAGAGGTACTTAAGTGCATCGCTCCTCGTCCTCTGAGTGCTCATGATAGCGAGTGCAGCCGTCCTTAAGCTGGGACATATGCACCTTCCCACTATCCGCGCCCTTCTGCGCCAACAAGGCAGCCGTGAGCTCATGCATGAACTCCTTGTCGTACTGCATGCCATTCTTGACCCAAATGTTGACCTTCAGCCCGTCGACTGCAACGTCCAGGACCAATTGCCGTAAACGGCACTCCGACTGAGTGTGAGACCAGAGGTAGTTGGTGGCGTGTGCGCCGAAACGCAGTCCAGCCTTGTCCAGGCGCTTCACCATCTCGTCTATGATTGCGTTCCTGAGAGGCCGGTCGAGCAGCATATCGGCCGCTACATAGAGGTGGAGAAGATGGCTCGTGATCACATGCTGCGTTTTCTCCTCGGGCAAGTCGAGGATGCTTATTTCGACCTTGTCGCTGTAGACCCAGTGAATGTAGAGCTTGACCGCATCGGCTTCGACAGAGGGCAATCGAACGACGCCCTCTCTGCCCTCCGCCCACGCGCTCGAGCACGCCGCGGTGAAGAAGTCGGACTTCTTGCAGACCAAATCCTTATGGACGGTGAACGGCGTCTCTTCAGGCCCTGCGAGGATCTTGATGGTGTCGAGGTAGCCTGGTCTACTTGAGATTAGCCAGGGTACCGACAGATTGCGCCGGCGGTCGTGACTTACTTGAACCGCTTCGCCTCTGCCTCATCATTCTCAGCTTTGCGCTTCGTAGTGGCTGGCGCCATGGCGGCCGCCAATACTCTGAAAACTGATATGCCAGGCGGCAAAGTGTTAGACTTCGGGTATGCCGGACGGTGGTCTCTTGGATACAATTGATGTAGTTGAGAAGGAAGTCAGAAGGCGAAGTTTGCAAGTCTTACAAAGCCGTGAAACCACTTTCACGCTGGGTCACGAGTCAATAACAACATTGAATTGAGGGAACAAGATGATGTCATTGCGGTGAATTGCATGTGATAGGCTTTACCGTACTCAACGTCACTACACGTGCAGTCTCTGCATCGTTTCCAGGGATCCGCGCGCTCTTCAAGCCACGGCAACGGCGCCCCGGTGTTGGACACTCGTCCTGGCTCCCACCACGCTAGCTTGCACGAACTTCCTGCTCGACTCGCCTACCGGGAGTCCCATTCCCAGCGAAGATGTACACTCACGAAGACAGTAGATCTCGGATGGCCGTCTTACAGTAATGGATCCACTGCATCGCTGTTCCTTTATGCGGTCTAGTACAGATGACAGTGGTCAAGCGCCCTTCGCCCGTCCAATGAGCACCTTTCAGCCCTTCATAATTCCTACCCCAATGATCCCGAGCATGCTCAATCCCAATCGCTATCCTCCCCATCCTCAACACTAGCCCCCTTCCGCTCACTCTGCCGTATACTCCTCCCAATGCCCTCCCCTTCTCCACCCCCATCCTCCCTCTTCTTCAACCTCGGATCCCCATGCCTAAGCGCTCCCAACCCCAAAAGCACTTTCTCCACATCCTCCACCCCCGTCTGACTCCCATTAAGCTCCTTGAGCGTAACAACCTGCCTCCTGATCTCTCCATCCTTATATATCAAGATCGTAGGCGTGTTCTTATCTGGGTAGTTGGGGATGCAGAGGTTGGCTTGCATCTGACAGAACTTAACATCCCCCCATTTCGTCGCAAGCAAGCGCCAGAGCTCGATCATCCTCCTACTCTCCTCATTCGTCCCACTACTACTCGTCAGCAGAACAAGAACCCAAGCTTTCGAACTCTCTTCCGTGACTTCTTTGGAGTACTCCGGTTTCTGCACCCTCACTACATCTCCATAGCGACTCGCTGTCTGGATACTCGCGAGTTCGCCCATCCGTTTTTGCCGGTAGGAGTTGAGGAAGTCTTCGTCCTCGTCTTCCTCGAGTTCGTCTAGTTCGTCTAGGTCTTTGCCTTCGAGGCGGTTTTCGTGGGCGAGTTGACGGGCTTGCTCGAGGGCTTCTTGGATCATGGGCGTGGGGGAGGGGGGTTTCTCGGGGATGATGCCTTTTTGGCGGAGGATGTCGTTCCTAGATGGAGGCAGAGAAGTCAATCTTGTCTGGTCTGGTTTTGAGAGATGGAGAAATGGTAAGGAGATATGGGAAGCGTTTGCCTACCATTCTGAATCCTCATTCTCGTGCGGAATTGGGACGTTGATAGGCACGTCTGGCATGGTATTCATCTTGACTGGAGGTCTTTCGGGTGGTATGAAAGGATGTATGGACTCTCGCGGGTGCGGTATGACTTCGAGTGCTTTTTGGTGGCCCTTGGAGAAAGAACACGTTGAGAGCTTTCCGGAGACAGTATACACTTGATCTTATATGTGCAGTCGTCGTCGTCGTGGCAAGCAATGTTGTAGGCATCTCAATTCTAATGGATGTTTTTGGCTCATGACGCGCCAAGACCTGAAGTTCTGGGGTCGGCGGAAGTGAAATGTGTCCCCGACCACATGCAAGCCAGCAGCAACATCTCCAGGCGCATTGGGAAAGCACAGCTGACCGAAACGTACTCCCGTCTACTCCATATACTCGTTGGATTTGCATACATGCCGCTACGATAGCGAAATACGCATTGACTCGGCCTGCTCAGCTCGCCCATCATGAGCTTCAATAAGAAAGATGAGGACGATGCGGGCATTGTCAAGGTGGACAGGACGAGCGTGTTTCAGGAGGGTATGCTCAATACACTATAACAAACTCATACCTTTGGAGACACGAACAACTGATCATGATGCGCAACCATAGCGAGAGTCTTCAACACCTCCCCCATCTCCCCCCGCCGCTGCCGCATCCTCCTAACCAAGATCGCCCTCCTACTCTTCACAGGCGAGAAGTTCCCACAACAAGAAGCTACTTCCCTCTTCTTCGGCATCTCGAAGCTTTTCCAGAATAAAGATGCTTCACTACGGCAGATGGTGTACTTGGTCATCAAGGAGCTCAGTAAAGAGGCGGAGGATGTCATTATGGTCACGAGTAGTATTATGAAGGATACGGCAGCTGTGGGAAGTGATGTCGTCTACAGAGCGAATGCTATAAGGGCGCTGTGTCGGATTATTGATGTAAGTGCATTATTTCGTACAGTGCAAGGCAGGCTCAGAGGGAGGGCAGCATGGGTAAGAAGGAAGGGGATATGCTGACTCTATGTGCGAATCAGGCTTCAACAGTCCAAGCAATTGAGCGAAACATCAAGACGGCCATAGTCGACAAGACACCCTCCGTCTCCTCCGCGGCCCTAGTATCCTCATATCACCTCTTACCCATCGCACGGGACATCGTCCGAAGATGGCAGTCCGAAACCCAAGAAGCCGCCTCTTCGACTAAGAGCGGCGGTGGCTTCTCGCTCGGCTTCGGAGGCAGCGCCCACTCTGCAATGGCCGCCAGCAACACGAACTACATGACCCAGTACCACGCCATTGGATTACTCTACCAAATGAGAAGTCACGACCGAATGGCATTGGTCAAGATGGTCCAACAGTACTCTGCGGCCGGAGTGGTGAAGAGCCCAGCTGCTAGAGTCATGCTTGTGCGATTAGCCGCCAAACTAGCAGAGGATGACCCAAGCCTACGAAGACCGATGACGAAACTACTGGATGACTGGCTGAGAGACAAGAGTGAAATGGTCAACTTCGAAGCCGCGAAAGCCATCTGCGCTCTCCCTGACCTCACAGACGCCGAAGTCGGGCAGGCGATACATGTCCTGCAACTCTTCCTTACCTCCCCACGCGCCGTAACCAAGTTCGCCGCCATAAGGATCCTGCACAGCTTCGCCAGCTTCAAACCAGAGGCGGTAAGGCAATGCAACCCAGACATCGAGTCCCTGATCTCCAACACCAACCGCTCGATCGCCACGTTCGCCATCACGACCTTACTCAAGACAGGCAACGAGAACTCAGTTGACCGCCTCATGAAACAAATCTCAACCTTCATGTCCGAAATAACCGACGAGTTCAAAGTCACAATCGTCGAAGCGATCCGCACCCTCTGCCTCAAGTTTCCCTCAAAACAAGCAGGCATGCTATCTTTCCTCTCCGGTATCTTACGGGACGAGGGCGGATACGACTTCAAGCGCTCAGTCGTGGAATCGATGTTCGACCTCATCAAGTTCGTCCCGGAGAGCAAGGAGGAGGCGCTAGCGCATCTCTGCGAGTTCATTGAGGACTGCGAGTTTACGAAGCTCGCGGTTAGGATTTTGCACTTGCTGGGTGTGGAGGGGCCTAAGACTGCGCAGCCAACGAAGTATGTACGGTATATCTACAACCGCGTCGTCCTAGAGAATGCTATTGTGAGGGCAGCGGCGGTGACGGCGTTGGCGAAGTTCGGGGTGGGGCAACAGGATGAGTATGTTAAGGAATCAGTAAGGGTGCTGTTGACGAGGTGTCTGGACGACACGGACGACGAGGTTCGGGACCGCGCGGCTCTCAACTTGAGGCTGATGAAGGAGGAGGATAGTGTGGCGAAGGAGTTCGTGAGGAACGACTCCATGTTCTCCCTTCCGATCTTGGAAGATCAACTGGCGCACTACGTCAATGGCGGCAGCGCAGAAGCTTTTGCGGAACCCTTCTCTTTCGAAAATGTCCCGGTGGTTACGAGGGAGCAGAGTCTGGCCGAGGACCGGAATAAGAAACTCACTACTGCCACACCAACGCTCAAAGCCCCTAGCGTCGGGCCACCGAAGAAGGAGACGGGTATAGCGGATGCGGCGAGAGAGCAGAGCGTACAGAGCCAGAAGTACGCGCAGCAACTCCAATCCGTGCCCGAGTTTTCTGGGTACGGAGCGGTCCTCAAGAGTTCCGGCCTCGTGGAGCTCACGGAGAGTGAGACGGAGTACGTCGTCTCCGCTGTCAAGCACTTGTTCAAAGAGCATTTGGTGCTGCAGTTCGATATCAAGAATACCCTCGCCGACTACGTTTTGGCGGACGTGAGTGTGCTTTGCACGCCTTCTGGAGCGGACGATGAGGCTAGTCAGTTGGAGGAGGAGTTTATTCTTCCGGCGGTGCAACTTAGGACTGATGAGCCGGGGACTGTGTATGTTTCTTTCGCTCGCTCAGCCGAAGCGGGCTTTGAGTCAGCGAGCTTTACCAACGTCCTGAAATTCACGCTGAAGGAAATCGATCCCACGACTTTCGAACCAGAAGAAAGCGGGTATGAGGATGAGTACCAAGTCGGCGATATCGATCTCTCGGGCTCCGATTACATCCTTCCAGCTTTCGCCGGCTCGTTCGACAACATATGGAGCGGCCTTAGCAGTGGTGGAGGAGACGAAGCGGAAGAAACTCTGCAGCTCGGCAACGCGAAGAGTATCGTTGAGGCTGTCGAGCAACTCGTCAAGGTTCTGGGGATGCAGCCGCTGGAGGGGACGGAAGTTGCGCTTAGTACGAGCACGCATCAGTTGAAGTTGTACGGGAAGTCTGTGAGTGGAGGCAAAGTTGCGGCGCAGGTCAGGATGGCTTTCTCTGCGAAGTCGGGTGTGACGGTCAAAATCACTGCTCGCAGCGAAGAAGAGGGACTAGCGAGCGCGGTCGTAGGAGGGGTAGCCTGAGAAGCACGAACGCATACGGACCCCTGGACGTTCGTGAAAGGGGGGTCGCGACTCACAGCGGCAGGACCTGCAATCGTGGAGCCCTTTCCCAGCCTTCCTGTGCCAGAGGGTGTGGCTGGGATGCCTGGGATAGAGAAGATAAGGTCGCCGGATCATCCGGATGCGCAGGCTGCTGTTGCTGCTCTTGGCGTTGAGATGGCGAAAGGCGCGAAAGGGCATCGGCGAAGACGGAGTTCTTGGAGTGAGCTGGGTTTTTGAGGTTTGAGAGGGTGTTTTGAGTGCTGCTCTGTTGTGTGCGAATAGCGTACGTAGGTCATTTAGCGCGTACTGGGGTAGAAAAGCAGAATACAATGAGGCATGGTGGCGAACTTTCTTGTTTGGTGTCTGTGTCGAGTTTTTATACTTTCTAGAGCGTTAGGGACCTGTCTCTCGTTGCCATTCAGTGTACCAACGGTTCGCTGCATGTACGAAGCTGGCTGCAGGGCGAAAAGGTAGGTCTCCACATCTCGAGCGAACATCGGCTTCAAGAGCTTCACACTCGATCCAGTGGAACATCTCGGTTGCAACCAGGACGACGATGCTCTGACTAGAGCTTGAGGTGGCGATCATAATTTTGGCATGGCCATGCATCGATTGACGACGTTTTGCTTCAATCGTGAGGCAAACGCCTTCGAGACAAGGACTATGCAGAGAGCTTTGGGTGTCAATGATGTGCTAATCCGAACAACACATTCGGGCCTCTGCACCACAGACGTCCATGCCAAGTCCAAAGGTTGCGGATTGGGCCATGAAGGTGTGGGCGTGATACAAGAAATTGGAGAAGCCGTGAAGCACCTGAAAGTTGGCGACAGAGCTGGCTGGGGCTGGCTGCATTCGGTGGGCACAGCACTGCTGCCTGATCATGGCACAGAACGGTGGAGCTAACACGCACTCAGTCCTGCGGGTACTGCGCAACATGCGTCACAGGCTATCGCCAGTATTGCTCAGAAGCTCGCGGCTTCGCTTTCTCAGATCTTGACCAAGGGGCCTTCAGCGATTACCGCATCGTTCACTCGGCGTTCGCCTACCTCATACCTGATAGCATCAGCTCTCTACATGCGGGGCCCTTCATGTGTGCTGGAGCTAGCACCTACGAGGCTCTCGACGCCGCAGGGACAGGCCCCAATGACCGTGTTGGCGTCGTAGGAATTGGTGGTCTTGGAGCAATGGCCATCCTCTTCGCCAAAGCCATGGGCTGTGCTGTGACTGCCGTCTCATCTGCAAGCAGCGGCAGAAAGATGAACGATGCTTTTCAGCTTGGCGCCGACGAATTCCGTGGCTTGTGGGACATCAGTCATGTTCATAGAAAGGACGGCAACGGCAGTGAAAGTAATTATGGACCGGAGGCTATGAACATCAACGTCCTTCTCGTCTGCTCTAACGAGGTACCCGATCTGGAGGCTCTGATGCCTCTATTGGCCAGAAGAGCGACAATTGTTTTGATGACGATCCAGCAGTCGCCGCTCACGATCCCGTACATGCCGTTCGTGTTACCAGGTCACCGGCTTATCGCTTCCACCGAAGCGTCACGGGAGAACCACATCAAGATGTTGGAATTCGCAGCAAGACACAACATCAAACCTTGGATCGAAGAATTCCCAATGACGGCGAACGGGCTGGCCCTGGCGTTCGAGAAGCTGGAAAGTGGACAGATGAGGTATCGTGGTGTTCTGGTTCGGCAAGA
Source organism: Neocatenulostroma microsporum (assembly GCA_022814695.1). Classification (NCBI taxonomy): domain Eukaryota; kingdom Fungi; phylum Ascomycota; class Dothideomycetes; order Mycosphaerellales; family Teratosphaeriaceae; genus Neocatenulostroma; species Neocatenulostroma microsporum. Next base: position 3,582 of record JAKLLW010000799.1, on the reverse strand, counting down.
TTAGTATATGGCCAGCTGTTCGCGATTACGTACATGCAAGTGGGTTTGATGCGAGCAAGTAATTGGAAAGGCGGAGAGATTCCTCTTGCGATCAGCAACCCAAAGCCAAAGATTTCGTCGAACAGGTGTAATCGAGCTTGCTTCGCCATAAAGCTAATGAGTGTGCACCGTTGGTGCAAGTAAGTAGCATTGCGTCTTGAAAGTCGCAAGGCCATGCCAGGCAAATTCCGCAAGGCGCAGCAACTCTGTTCAGCCTCGCTTCTCTCCCACCTCAAAACGTGCGAAGCTGGAACTTCAAACCAGCATTAACACTGTGACACTCGCGGTGTTCGTTGACCAGCAGCAAAGATGTCCGATGAAGTAGCTGTTGCAACCTTGACTGAGCGTCTCCAGTACACAACACTTACCCGCAGTAATCATCAAGACTTCAAGTACGAACCGCTGCCATGCCAGCACATCCGACTGCTAGTATTTGACAAAGCACGATCAGGGGCACAGTGTACGGTAGCATGCCACATCGTCGAACAGCACGTTGATAGAGCAGCGTCAAAGGAGAGCTTGCCGTACGCTGCTGTTTCTTATGTCTGGGGGCCCACCTCTGAGGATGGTTCTCATCTGAACAGGACGATATGGTGTGACAGAAAGCCGATGAGGATCACGGAACATCTGCATGCTTTTCTGGACAGATTCTGTTGTTCGATCAGACGTCGCAGTGACGACGATGAGACATCTGACACGTGGAGTGGACTATCCTGGACAGCGCGCGACAACGTTCCGCTGTGGATTGACGCTGTCTGCATCAATCAAGCGGACAATGCAGAGCGGAGTGCGCAAGTGCGGATGATGGCGGAGATCTACAAGCGCTCCGCAGGTGTTGTGGTCTGGCTTGGGGCACTAGACGCCGAGCGGGAGCAGATTCTGCTCGAGAACCGAGGGAACGACGGCGTCGACAATCAGAAAGCGGAGGCGGCCCAGCAAGTACTACGCAATCACCCATACTTTAGCCGACGTTGGATCATTCAAGAGCTTGCGTTCAACAAGAACCGGCTTTGTCTTTGGGGTGACCTGGAATAGGAGGGTTTGAAAGCCGCAGTGAAGTAAGGATTCGTTCGTGCTTCCAGAATTCAAGGTGTTCGCGGAACAGGGGCTTGCGCCACTAAACCTCAGATGGTCTTGCCTGCTATGGAACTTGCGTCGCTACAGGCGATCGAAATGCTCGGATTCGAGGGATATTGTGTATGCGCTTTGTGCTGTGAGCACAGATGGCTCCCGCATTGAGGTCGACTATTCAAAGTCTCTAGCAGAAGTCTTCACCGATGTCGCATCGCACTGTGCCGTGCACGACCAGGTCGCGCTGGTGCTTGCCTTTGCTCTCATAGCTCCGTCGAACATATCATCCTGGGTGCCAGACTGGAGGTCGTGCTTGGATAACGAAGACAGCCCCGGCTGGAAAGCTGTACGCATTTTACGTTCTTCGGTCCCTTCCTATGCCTTCGACTGTTCCACAAGGTCTGGTCACCAAAGTCTCAGGCAATAGCATTCATCTCAGGGCCTGGATATTGCACCAATGCGCATATGATGACATTCATTGGTGGACGACCAGTGATGGCTGGCAAGGAGTCCCGCAGCTTCCGTGTGTAAGCTGCTGGTGGTATCGTGAATCTCATGAGTTGATTAAGGCAGATGGTGAAGGACTGAAGAAGGCAGACTGCAGGCTCAGCGTTCTGAGCGAAGAGGACGTCGCCTTCATCCTTCGCGCAGCCGGTGACGATGGCAGGATGTATAGGCTGGTGTCCTGCACAACCTTTGATTGCTACCAGTACTCTGCTTCCATCTCAAAAGCCATCGCGGGTGATCTCGAGTATGGCGTTCTTGAGTCGCAAGAGATCTGTCTCGTATAGTCTGCAAACAATGCTGCCCAACATGCCACGGTCCAGGAATGCAAGCTTATTTCAACGTCATGAACACGTCGCTGCGTAAGGTACTTATGAGCGCACCTTTGGCCACCTGAGCAGAATGCTCCCAGAACACGACTTCACCATGACTTTGCATGTGTACACCAGTCTGTTGCCCATTGCGCTTCCGAGCCCTTTCAGGCCTATCCGTTGTCGGTAGATGCAGCGACATACCTTGCTCTCTCGTTCCATGCAATACAGCTCAACCTCATCGCCGCGATGAGGCGTAAACCAGGGACTGGGCATCGCCACCCTGATGAGCTTGTGTTGGCCTTGACGTGAGAGTACCAGTGCTTGACCATGAGTCGTCTGCAGGCGTGCTTGCCACAGTGTGACAGCATCCTCGTGTCAAAGATCCTCCTAGATCGCCGACAGAGATGAATAGCAGACGCAAGAGTCTCGAGCGTCAGGACGCCCTTCCGGCCAGAGGCGGCGAAGTCCCTCCGTATTGTAGGGAGCCATCCTGCAAGTCCATCATGAAGCACGTAGCAGCTCTCGCGGATATCCAGCATAGGTGTCCAGCCTGATTCCCGGTTCCAAGATCGCGCAGAGCCTCATGTCATCTCATCGAACGCGTCGAACTCAAGCGCGTTACGACGAACACGCAAGCCGTTCATCTACCGGCGTTCAAGGCGAGACAAACGAGATGCGCGACTCCGCAAAAGGTTTGGTCCGAGCGGCCATACTTCGCCCAAAACAGAAACACTACGTTTCGCGACAGCGGGGATCAACGGTCATCCGAGATTCATGGGGGCGACGTTGCGAACCTTCGCGGGCAGAGTTTGGTGCCCCTCGATGCTAGCGGCGGAGTATAGGAAATTGTAGATGTTGCACTATGCTTGGCTAGGAGCAGTAACTAACGTTTGTCCTGTTCTTGGTTGTTTGTATGAAGGACGACGAGGTGACCTTACGTGAGACGAGCGCCGGATAACAGCCAACGACGTTCCGAGGCGGAGCGAAGTGAGCAACGACCAGGCTAGTTTGTTCGAAACAGCCCTCAATCTCCAGGTCTCACAACCGAACTTACGCAGTCGCAAACGACGACGACGACGACGAGCTCTCTTTCTTCTTTTCCACGGATCAACGATCACATCTGTGGTGCTGGCCTTGGCGATCTGGTATCGTATCTTCTGCTGCGGCGACTTTGGGCTGTAAGTAGGCGCATAGTGGGAGGCAATAGTGATAGCAGCGTGCTGATATTGCTGACGAGCAGGGAACAATAGCCACTCGCACGCATTGTATAACCTTCGCTTCTGACGACCTATTGTTGTACGATTCGCCACGAGCGCCACGTACCCATTGCTATTGTAACGACGCACACACGAATTCGAGTCCACATTGTCAATAAGCGTGCCATTGAAGAGTTGGAGCTGCGACACGGACCGCACGTGCTTTGAAGAGGAACATACTGCGGCAGCATACATACATGTTCCCGAGTCCGTCTGCCCGCACGAGCAGTACACGGCGTTGTTGAAAAAACACACGACGTTCCCACGCACAGCAGGGCTACGTGCAGTACACATTGCGAAACGACTGGCTGGTCGAGGGACTGTCCCAAGCGGATAGCTGCACGCCCGGCCGACCAACGCTTTCCACGGGAACGGATACACGAACGAAAAGGAGCACC
>JAKLLW010000798.1:11333-23646 GCA_022814695.1 Neocatenulostroma microsporum | reverse complement strand
GACCGCCTGCCACTGTTCCACCGCCTGCGCACTCAAGATGACCAGAGTCTACTGCAGCTACTCTTCTCGGCCAAGGCTTTCTACTGCAGCGATCCGCGCGACCGCATTTATGCCTTGCTGGGTCTGATAAAGGGTGGGCAGTCTTCTATTGTGCCGGACTATTCCAAACCGGTGCCGCAAGTCTACGAAGAAGCCACGCAATACCTCATACAAGCCGAACGGAACGTCGATGTTCTGCTGGATGAAAGGCCAGAACGTACTGGTGGGGGCTACCCGACGTGAGTACCGCACTTTAGCCTGCTTCGAGATCGCTCGTTGGTGCAGACTGTGGACGGCTATAAGGCCGGTCATGGCGAGCCGGACACAGCCTTGATCGCTTTTCCTGATGGCAATTGCGACTGCGACTCCAAGACCGGCCGAGCACTCAGACTCCGTGGTGTCCCATTCGGTACGATCAAACGGCGCACCACCGAGAGCACTCTTCCGGCGCCGGACTCGACGCATCGCAAGATATTGTCTCCGCATACCCATACCGACAAGCCAGAGCTATCGAGACCACTGCAAACGCTACACCAGATCCTTGAGGCGCTGAAAGTCGACTTCTCGCAGGTGTCGTCGCTACCCTTCGATCAGTCATCCGGTGTGGGCTATCTTATGCTGGACTACCTGTTCAATGGTACCAAAAGCACAGTGGCGGAGTTTGAGCGAGTGACAGAGGCCGGTCCGTGGAGCACGAAAATGCAAGCATGCTATACACAGATGGAGAAGTTATCCCAACAATACGGCGTACAATTGACCGGAGCCAAAAAGCTTGACATGTCTATCTCTGCACTATGGGAGAATGCCTTTCTCGTGGTACGGCACAAAGGTCTCCATACACCAGCAGACCAGGAACGGGCACTATTGGGTGGCCAAGAGATGTACCATGTGTCTTCCAAGCTGCGGAGGCGAGACTTCTTTGCGACAGGGGACGGCTTTATCGGTCTCGGACCAGCTACGATGGAGGTGGGCGATGAGGTGATCGTTCCGTTTGGCGCCAGCCGACCATTCATCGTGCGTGGTCACGGAGAGCATCACGTTCTGGTCGGTGATGCTGTAGTGCCGGGCATCATGTCTGGGCAGCTGATGAACCTGCATAAGGAAGGCAGTATCGAGGCGAAAGATTACTTTCTGAAGTAGAGGCGACGAAGCAGTCAATTTGCTGTACGTTACTGAGCATTTAATCTGCACATACGGCGTTGACGGTGGTCTGTATCGGTGCGGAGCGTTCGAGCGCGGCGTTGTTGGAAAGCTGGATACCCTGATATAATGCCGGTCCTCGCAGCACGGCTGGACAGCAGCTCGGCGAGCTTTAGCATATGATCTATTCACTTTCAGTCGTACACCTGCCGGGTTCAAAAAGCATCACAGACGCGAATGTCATTCGTTGCGTCTAGCAAACGTCATCAAGAGAGATTCAGGCTATCTGTAGAATCATGATACAGAAGCCATTCACCCCGACATCCCTCCAACGCCCATCAACCGACGCCAACGCTAAATTTCCAGCGCCACGAGTGTGTTACCGCCTACGCGCAACGAGTAGAGCAGAATGCACTACCGCTCCTCATCACGTGGGTCGCGGCGTGCCGGCCTCCTCTAAGGCGGCCTCTCAGGCCAATGTCCTGTTCTGCCTGCGAGAACCCTGTCGGCAGCATAGCCTGCGATCCCTTGTGGATGGTCGTACTGCCTGCGCGCGCGCTCTCTTGGAAGTTCGCTGCGACAATCTTCGCAGAGGTCACCGGGCCATTGTCTTTCTCGAGGTGGCAGGAAGAACTCGCCCAAGTCCTCTGCGCGCTCTCCATTCGCGAAGTACTGGCACGGGTAGTCTCTACTGCGATATCCCTGGCAGTGGACAATTTGACCTGGCTCCTCACGAGCGGTCTTGTCGCATCTTCTGCATACGATCTCCGTGATCTCTCGCTAGCACATCGTAACGGTTTGCTCGTCTGTCAACTGCGGATGAGCTTATGACGTTCTCTGGTCTCTGGATATGGGCAATTGTCTCTCGATGTCGTTCTGCGCTAAGGATGCCTGCGAAGCTCTGGGTGTGTGCTGGTTTCTTTGAAGGTGTTCTGTTGGTGCAGTATCTTTTCGGTATGTAAGGTGTAGTTTCTGGCTGAGCTTGGCAGGTAACGGTAGTGGTATATCCAAAAGGAAGAGCACTGGGGAAAGTATGCGCGATCTTCTTATACGCTGTCAACAACATGATGCAGTGAGTAGACATGGCAAGGCAGTGACCATGGAACTCGGCGGGGGCATGGCAGCAGTGCCATGAGGCAACTCCCACAGCCTGACAGCGCGGAGAGCACACACCGAAACCACGAGCTACCGCACTGCCGCTGGAGAGCGGTCATGAAGGGTAGCATGAAAGGTCGTCGGCGTAATCGCGTGGTGCCAATGGGCTTCCCTGTGACTCGAAGCCGGTGAAGTTCGATCACCTGTCATTGAACCACATCGAGCAACTTCTAGACAACCACCAGTAAGGCGAACAAATCACAGGCTGACCAGGGGCAGCAAACGGATTGCATAATACTGTCGCCATGTCTGCGATTCTCAGGTCAGTCATTGCTGCCACATGAGGATCTGGTATCTGGTAGAAATACTCATTGCCGGATATGGAAGTTATACTCATTCCCGCAAACACCTGCCAGCCCTGCCTGGGGAGATCTGCCAGATGCCTGCGCGTGACCGTACCGTAAGCGTACCCGAGCGACCTTGTGGTAGCAAGATTCCCTGGAAGCCCACAAGTCATCACTGGAGATCAAGAAAGCCGTGGAGGAAATATGTATAGATTCCACGAGAAGAGCTATTATACGAATACGCCAGAAAGTCGAATGTCTAAGCAATGTACGAAACCCGGAGCGCCACGCTTCACGACAGACACCGACGCACGCTTACGCCGACACCCCTTTTCCTTCCGCCGTGGCGTATTGCCCATAAGTTGTGGTCTCCCTCACTTGCTTCCGCTTGTGCAGCGCATCCATGATCGCAAACACCATCACTGCCAAACCGAAGATGAACATTGGGATCAGGTTCCACTTCCAAGCTTTCATGAGGTCCAGGTGCGTTTTGATATCTGAGCGGTCTGATTTGTTGGCCAAGTCGATATCGAGCACAGCGGTGAACCAGTTCTCTGGCGTCCACTGCTGGAGCGGGTAAGCGACGTAGTTCGGATATGGTTCATTGTGTAGGCCGGAAGCAAGCTGGACGTCGATGATCTGGCCTGAACGCTGAGAGGTGAGCACGAATGTGTAGATCAGCGCGGCTAGCGTGAGCAGTGCGGAAAGGACAGTGAAGACGAGGAAAAAGTGGTACATGAACACACTGAAGTCCATCATTCGTCCGGTGGTGAGCGTTCGGCCGTGGAGGTATAGCACGAATAGGCCGCCAAGACCAAGGGCGACGAATGCTGTACCGGCTGCGCCATTGGAAGTGTGTCCTTGATCCACGAGTAAGCCGAAAGGTTTGCCGTGAAGAGAGAAGCTGCTGCCGTTGTAGTTGACGTCGAAGCTTTTGCCTGCGCGGTAGTGCAGCCAGTAGACCATGTTGCTGATGAAGGCCAGCTCGAGGCCAGAGGATAGCATGAGGAGCGCTATGCTTGCGTATAGCAGCATTGTCGCTGTTCGAGCCATGGCGGAGGTGTGCTGCAATCGGCTGCGCGAAGATTGGGGAAGAGGTTCGTACTGCTGTTGGAGTTGGTGTGGGACCATGATCTACCGGAAGACCGGGCGAGCGCGCCTTGGTCTCCTTATAGTCGTACTCTCGAGGTACAAATGTTGGCTGACACGCGGCAGCAGAGCCTCTTCGGTCTTTGGTAGTAACGTGCTGGAGATCAGATGAGGTTCAATCGATGGGGATGGCCGTGCAGGTAGATCTAGTCAGCGATCACTACAGATATAGGATAGCAAGAAGGTTTCTTGATAAGACATCGGCAGAATATGACAGAAAATACAATCTGACGACCGTCTGCGGTCGTTGTTGTTGTGTCCAATGCCAGGTGGCATACCACCCGAACACTACTATTACTGCGGCTGCATGCCAACTCCGCCTATTCGGACTCCCTTATATCAGTACGTTCGTACGCAGCCTGTTCGGCGATCGCCTTGTGCGTGTACGAGGCCATGCTGACGAGATGGTCCGCTGAGGGGAGAGATGAGCGGAGTGGTAAGCTTTGGAGGAGGCTGATGTAAGGCGGTGGCTCGGAGCACGCTAGAAATAGACTGCCTTAGATCATCCCTCCGCATCTCCTGAGAACATTTCCTTCTCCATCACCCCTTCGACTTGCTTCCTCTATCAGCATGGCCGTGATGTTCGTTGCTTGCGTGGACGGCTGTTTCGAAACTTACATAGACGTTACGTTAGAGGTCTCTGGGCTCATGAGAAGCTTCAGCATGGTACGAGTACAAACGATCGATCACTGCATTCAATGGATATCTTTCGACATCGTCTTCGAATGGGCGACACCGATGCCGTCTCTGCAAGCTAGTATTGTGTTCGCGAACAAGGTAGGTCGAAAGTGAGCGTCGTAAGTCGTTATTCCCAGGTGTTGTAGGACTCGGCTTGACATTGTGAACTGGACATTGCGGTCTGTTGGACCTCACATTTCTACTCGTGCTTTTCTTCCAGCGCTCCTGGCATTTAGATTTCAGAGCACGTATGCGAACGATATGGACCCTAACGACGCCCTGCAACGCAGGTTCAGCGCCTTGAGGAACAGACGACCTGCACCGTCACCTGCCTATCTCGGCCGCCGATCGCCGCAGGATGGAGCTGACACCCGCAGATTGCTTTCTGCAATCATGCCACTCACTCCCTGTGTAGTGTCATCTCGCACAACTCAAGCAATTGACGCAATGACAAGAACAACTGCCCAAGTAGTGGCCGAGTGGCCTCCAACAACAGCGACGGACGAGAAGCCGAAGGACTACCGCATCGACGCCGACCTCCTCATACCGGGCCGTGGTGATCTAATCGAAGTAGCCACTCTCGTATACTCCTCAACCACTGAGAAGTACCCCAATGGTGTCATAAACTATGCCGGCGCTACATCTCTCCTCCTTTTTGCCTACTCGACACTCACGGCAACTCACCATGTTCCTGTGCTTATGCCCGGCCTCTGGGACTGCCATGTCCACTTCTTCGGCGAAGCAGAGACAGACCTGCAGCACCTCGCTCTCTTACCTCCAGCACTCGCCGGTCTTCGCTCAGCCCGAGACGTAGCGGCAACATTAAACGCAGGATATACCTCCGTCCGCGAGGTCGGCGGCTACGGCATCGACTTCAGCAAAGCTATAGACGAAGACTGGATACCAGGACCAAGGATCTACAGCGCTGGTGCACCAATCAGTCAAACAGCTGGGCACGGTGACTTCCACGACATGCCGCTTTCGCTGATGCATACCCGAAACTGCGAGTTTGGCGGACTTCCACTGTGTCTCGCGGACGGTGTCGAGCAAGCCATCAGCGCGGTGCGGAAGCAAATCAGAAGAGGTGCTAAGGTCATCAAGATATGCTCCACCGGCGGCATCATGAGCAAAATCGACTCACCACGGGCAGCACAGTTCAACAGCTCTGAGCTGGAGGCCATGGTGGAAGAAGCCACGCGCACTGGACTGATTGTTGCCTCGCACGCACATGGCACGGACGGCATTATTGCTGCGCTGAAAGCGGGAGTCAAGACGATCGAACGCGGCGGCTACTTGACCAAGGAAGCAATCGAGCTCATGATCGAGAAGGGAGCGATGCTTGTGGCGACCCGTGCTATCCAGGTCTGGGGTGTTGCTAATCGTGGCAAGATGCCGGAAGGGAGTTACCAGAAGTTACTGGTGGTGGAGCAGGAGAACTTTGAGAGCTACAAAGCAGCGGTGAGTCTGCCAGCAGACATTGCACACCCTTTCTTCCCGGAAGACTTACTAACGCTGGATACAGATCAAGGCAGGAGTCAAATGTGCCCTCGGCACCGACCTTGGGCAGTCCAATACTACATCGAACTTCCGCCACGGTATGAACGGCATGGAATTCCCTCTCGCAATCGAAGCCGGCATGACACCTCTGCAAGCCATCGAAGCTGGTACAGCGAACGGCCCCGACACTCTTGGACCACAAGGGCCACTGAATGGGCAGCTCAAAGAGGGCTACGATGGCGACTTCATTGCTTTGTCTACTAGCCCGCTTGAGAACATGAACGTGCTAGCAAAGCCGGAGGAGGTGACACATGTCTGGAAGGGTGGAAAGATGATGAAGAGTCCTGAGAAGCCTGTTGGCTTCTTTTGAGTTCTCAACGTGAGAAAGCGCACTTGACAGAGGAGGTCACAGCGAGTCAAGCGAGATTGACATCTGTTCATCATGTTACAGATAATATCTAGCATGCTGCGGCCGACAAAAGAGAGCAAGCTTCAATGAGCACGAAGGAGTGCTGACTCGGTGACAGCATGGGCGTCTTTACCCTTGCCCTTCGCCTTCCCACCCATGACGGAGCGCCAAGCCGATGTCGCCGCAGAGTCAGTCGAGCCCAGGACGCGTGCTTCAAGTCGGCCGAGAGAGCGGTTGGCCAGATACTGGTTGGTGAAGCTGCCGTTGGATGCGATGGTCGCTTCCGAGTCATTGCTGACGGACTGCTGGGACGGACGGGCCACCACGACAATGTCGTCTTCGATCACTTCGTCACCTTCCATCTTGATGTCCGACGTCATGCTAGCCCCGTCTTCTACATCGCCCTTGGTCCCATCATCACACTCGTCATTGTCGATGGCATCAAAACTCAGGTTGGCCTTGGACTTGCGAGGTAGGACTTCTCGTTTGCCAAAGTCACCGCTGTATGGTTGAAGCGGACTGTCCACGCCAACACCGTCAGCGTCATTGACTTCGCCTTTCATGCCATTCATTGGCCAGGCATCGTTGTCCTCCGAGTCATCAAGATCAGAGTCGCCGGTCTTCTTGCGCTTGGTACTGTCCCGCTTCTTGTATGGGTTGCTCGACGGGGTTAATGGTCCTGCTCTGGATGGACCAGGAGGCGGTGGTGGTGGTGCCCCACCCGAAGCAGAGACAGTCGCTGGACCGGAAGCCGTGACACCGCCGACTTTCTTCAGCTTGGATAGATGCTCCGTGACCGCCTTCGGAGTGGGATGGGCTGTGTCGAGATGTCCTGATCCACATGTCAAGGTGTCTTCCAATCACTGCAACATTGCCCAAAGGACTAACCGAAAAGCTCCGCCCAAGCATCCGCGAGCGTCTTGCCGTTCATGTGATAGGCTCTCACAGCTGCCAAGAGTAGGCGTTTCTCATTGCTCGGGTCCCACTTCACCGGCATGATGCTGATGAAGGCTGTTGCTGAAGTGACTCAAGGAGTGAAAGCGAGTGCAAGGAAGCTCGGAAGATTCCGTAAAGCGGAAAGGAGGGTTCAGACTACGATTGTGCAAGAGGCAAAGTGCTGGAGGGCTGTGTTGACTAGAAGGTAGATGCAAGTGCCCCGAAGCCTGGGCAGTCGGGAGCTTCTTATACAACAGCTGGGTCACCGCTCTGATGCCTCTCGAGCTGAAGTTACGCAAGTGTGCAATCAGATACGAAATTTGCAAGCTCAGGGCTACGAGAGCTGCCCGGCAGCTCTTTGCCAAAGCTGACCGATCTGAGCAGCGTCGGTAACAGATCCTAGCTATCTCTCCAAGTCAGGACATGGACCATTCAGCTCCGGGTTTTCACGAAGGATCGACGGTAAATGAAGGCCAGGAAAGTCCGTTCCCGGCACCGTCAGAGGCAGCGAGAGTAGCGAGAGCAACTCAACACATCACATTGTTGGCCGTAAGGCGGGGGGACCCACACAAGCCATGACACCTAGAGCCGTATGCAGCCACACACCCATATGACCTCTCCCTTGAGTGGGGAACTCACAGCCTTGGACAGTATTGCACGGTACTTAGGTGTGCTTCACACGCAATTGTCTGTGGGAAGTCATGGCAAGTCGTCCCATGCTGCGATTGTCGTTTGCGGCACCCTGCATAATTATCGTGTTGGAAGATGGAACACTTACTTCTTCGCGAGGCGAGCGGCCCGACGCAGTACTATAATTTACCTTTGTCAACTTTGATACAGAGTACCGGGAGCAAAGCGGCAGGGATAGCACGTCTAGTAGAAGTTTGGTACTCTACTGCACACCCACGCTTTGCTTGCATTTTACTCTTGGCGTGGTCTAGCGATCTGTGAGAGCAGAGGTATTCACATGGTGCGGTGATGGATGATGGTGGGACTTGGAGGGCGCCTTTGCACAGAGACTGCTCATGTCATGGCCAGATGCCTTCTGGCTACTGTAAAACTCGAAGACGTAGTGATTGATCTTGATACCGTATACAAGCGTACCCAATGCTCATGCAGTCGTAAGCGTTGCCGTGAGGAGAGATCTGCCCAGTAGCTATGCCACCCCATAGAATGCGTGCGTTGCTCGTTCTCGCTCTTGTCTGTCCTTGCGAGTGCCTAAATCTTCATGTCACCAGCCGTGAGCTTGCTCATCCACTCCCAGTCAATATCTGCAGAGTTGTAGAAACTCATTGGAGTACCGCCCATGGCATCCTCTGCCGACCACTGCGAGAGGATCATCTGTTCGAAAGTATCGTATGCTGCACTGTCCTCCGACGTGACCACCTGTGTCTGTTGGCCGGAAGGTTTCGCGGAGACAGCATCTTCACCGGAATCTACGCCCTTGTGAGTCATCAGGTCATGATCTACGGCGGTAATACATACCGGTGAGTTGATCACACTGTCCGGCCACAGCGGCGTGCGGGGATGCAGCTTGTGGCTGCTCCTCTTCGAGTTTTGAGGGGGATTTGGAAGCGGTGGAAGGTGATGATGGAGCAGAACAAGTCATTGCTGTGCTCTTCTTGGACTGCCTTCTTGCTTCTCGTGCTGCAATACGCCTGGCTTCGGCCGCAAACACGACATCAGCTTCGATTTTAATGGGACGAAGTGCGTTCGCGACGGCGTGGTAGGTCGCTTGAGGATAACCCAGGATTTTCATGTACCGCGACACGTCGCCGTTGGGAACGCTATACCGACTCTTCACCATGTCATCAGCTCTGGTCTTAGCGTGCATACTGGCTGCTTGCAGACTTACCCTCGAGGATCTCGCTTACTCCAAAGCGATGATGGCGGCCAGCAAGGCACGAACAGCCCCGACGTCGCTTCTCCAGGCTATCTGCTGGTTAACCTCGTCATCATCGTCGTTGAGATTGTTCTGCATGGTCGGATGATTCGCTGGCAAACTGCAGCCTCTGGATAGTCCAATGCTTTGTTGAAGTCTGAATGTCTGATGAGTCGTAGGCGGCGCTAGTGGTCTGCAAAGAAGTGCCCAAGTGCAATGATCGCGAGGAGGACGACGTCTGCTTGACGACGTTTTGGCAGAGTATCGGTGATGTATGAGCAAGCCGCTCAATAGAGTGCTAAAAGCGCTAGTACACAGTAGGTAGCTTCTGCAGCACCTTTCGGCACAGGATCTTGCCCTTAGACAGGCGCTAATAAGCGGTGAAGGTAGCAGATCAGTACGCTCCCGAGGTTGGTATCATATCACATCGATGTCCTCGAGTGGATGCAATAGCTGATGTGCTTCGAGGCGAGGGTCCCGGATGTCGAAGTTTGTACCGGGACAAGAGACTCCGTGATCAGCACCAATGGGAAGAGTCTCAGAGCTTCATTTCAGGTCGCTCTAGCTCCGTCAGGGCCTCACTAGACCGCAATCGAGCCTGCCTCGTCGAGAACGAAGAGCTCCGTGCGACATGTCGTCTGAAGCCTGAGACGGCACTCCCCCTGCAGGAGCGGTTACCGAACAGATGACCTGCTTCAGAGATCCTCGGACATGGCGCCGACGGAAGTGTAAGCGCTTGGGATGTCTTGAGAGCTTTAGGATGGTGGCGAGTGGATTAGATGCCCCTGATAGCCTGATCACACAACTTGAAGGCGTCCAGGTACCAGGGGAGGTCGCCAGGCTCCTGGGACAGATAAGGTTTCGGTGGCTGGCACAAGAGGAGTTCAAGAGCTTGACAGCTTTGACAGGCAGATTGTGACCGATCTTGTGCGTGGCAATCTGCTTGGGACTTGTGTTCGCGTTGTGTGCGCGAGCTCGAGCTGACCACCACCTGGTGTGGGCTCTGTGCCGGAGTGGTGGAGTACCTGTCAGGCATGGATACCGTCAAAAGTCGTGACATGCCACGACCAAAGTACCTCGAAGCCAGCGACGTTGCTTGCCCTCTTGCGTAGTATCGCAAGTCTATCACAATCAATACTGTGGGAAGAGGAGAACGCATATTGGACACAACATGGATGTAAGCACCCGTATGCAGGTCACTTGCAGGGAAGCCACGCCCCACAACATGGCCCAAATAGGAAGTAACAGCTTCTCGAATTCATCAAACGGAGACAGTGACTCTGAGAAACGAAGTCAAGCGCCACTGACCAGCAAAGCAGCTGGCGTCGTTGTGCCATTGGCCATTTCCATACCGACACTACGGTAGCAGACAGGCTGGCGCTTTCACCAGGCAGCACTCGTGACACAACGGTCCGACTTCCAGATGATGCCCACAGCGGGACTCTGTCGGCCGTCTGGTCCATTGTATTTTGCGAAGAGTGCGCTTTCTTCTCGACTCTGGAATTTTGAGTCGCCTTTGGCTCTGGATCCGCTTGCCATCACCTACCACGTTCTGCCATCAGACGCCAATCCACCCGCCGTGTGCTCTAGCCAGCCAACCACGATCAACAAGTACGCTGGCCTGCAGCAAGACATAATCATTTGCAACGTTGCTGACAGCATTGCTAATTTCCTCTTCCAGCACAGCATGGCCGCTCGACCAGTGTCTGCACGACTTGATTTCGACAACCCCGAGACCGAAAGCCGCTTTCTTGCTGTCGTCGTTGTCATCATGATGATGGAGAAGACTAATGTCAACCCTGAAGTGCTTGCGCAGAAGTGGAGGGACATTGTCGGTGCGGATTGATCGGCTTTGCAACATGCCATGGGCTGACTTCAAGGGGATTCAGGGCAGAACGGCGAGCCAACCCCGGGCGCTGGCGCCATTCGGGTGAGACTGCGACTGATGATGAGTCAACTTCGGGTGTACACAACTCGTCCATTGTATACGACCCATTCGATGTCGGTGTCAACGCCAAGGAAGCGTGGGCTATCTGCACACGTTGAGGACTCGGCTGAAGACGGGGAAGACGAAGAAGCTTGCATTGACACCGCAGCCTTGTTGGGATCAGGATCGCTTAAGGAGTTTGCTTAGCTCGCTGAAATGTCGTCAACCAGCATATAGTATAGCAACCGTTCTCTTCGCCGTCTTGACTTATCTCTCGTTCAATCCGTAGACCCGGCCGAGCAGTACCTGCCGACTTGAGCTTCCCGCAAGCCGTATCTGCCTACACTGCCAGCTCCAGATGGTAGACTCCCGGAAGTTGCCGTTTGGAGATCGGCGACGGATAGCCTCCGGCGAGACTGTCAGGGTCCTCCAAGTCGAGACAGCCTAGATTCCCGTGCATACGGGCCCCTGCAGTGTGAGTCACAGCGATGAAAGCGATGAAAGAGACGCATCACATATCTCTCCGCGAGCCGCATCCAAGCTCCGCAGCTCTTGATGCAGCATGCATGATCCAGCAGGGGTCCAAAATCCCTCACCGCGACCATGATCTCCAGTTCATCGGCAAGCTTGTGCTGGCCCGCAAGTTCATTTAGGTATACTGAGCCCCTCCCGCTCTTTCCCTCATACCTGCATCACTCCAATCTGCTTCCGCACTCACTTCCAGTGCATCCTTTGCAACTCCAACTCGGAGCTTTCCTGTGGGAGAAGTGTTCTCGCACAGACAACCCGCCTCATCAACTGGTACGTCCTCTCCCTCGCCCACCCCACAATGGCCATAGAGCACCTTGGTGTTACCAGCTGACCATCGCTCTCATATCAGCACCACCATCCCCATCCCAGCACCCCACCCGAAAGCCACCATGAAGTGGACCCCCGAAAACGACGCTCGCCTCCTCTCAATCGTCATCCCCGACGTCAAACCCAAGCATGCCGAGATCGCTCGCAAGTGGGAGGAGAAGTACGGTGGTAAGCTCTCCCAATCTCAGTCCCACTCTTCTGCCTGACCATCACTTTCCCATACCATCACATCCCCTTATCATCACATATTCTTACCACTACACCTCTTACCACCACACCTCTTACCACCACACCTCCTACCACCACACCTCCTACCACCACACCTCCTACCACCACACCTCCTACCACCACACCTCCTA
>JAKLLW010000798.1:0-11323 GCA_022814695.1 Neocatenulostroma microsporum | reverse complement strand
TACCACCACACCTCCTACCACCACACCTCCTACCACCACACCTCCTACCACCACACCTCCTACCACCACACCTCCTACCACCACACCTCCTACCACCACATCCCCTCCCGCAACATATCCTCCCAGCTACCGCTTTTCCGCTAACACCCCACCCCCCCACAGGCGAGGAAGGCAAAGTAGTCCCCTCCATTCGCGCAGTCGAGACCCGTATCCAGCGACTCAAAGACGCCGCCGGAGGCCGCTCCAGCGCTTCTCCGGGTTTTCCGGGAAAGGACAATAGCAACCCCGCGAGAGGTACTGCTATTTGCGGTATCCAGGCTAGCCCGGCCAGCGGAGGAAGTGGCGATACTGAGGATCTGCCGGTAGAGGCCTGGAAGATGGCGGGTAAGAAGCGGAAGGAGCGTGCTGCTAACGGCACCAGAGCTGTCGGGGGGAAGGGATCCCCGAAGAAGGAGAATAGAGTGAAGAAGGTTAAGGTGGAGAGAGAGGTACTTGGGGAGATCGAGATGTAGTCAAACTACCCATGATGCCTGAGATGTCGTTAGCTTTAGGTGCCTGTGCAAGAGTTGAGAACGTTCATCCCGCAAACCTCTTGACCCGTCCACCCATCCCCAAACTCTCCAATCTCTCTTCCCGGTCTCATACGATATTGACAGCATCTCTGGAACTCTTGTTCGACTCTTCACGTTCTTCCCTTAGTTGCAGCTAATACATTGATTATCCTACTCGAATCCGCCGTCCCGCAAACCAGATCGAAGTCTACCCTCCAAGCCAGATAGTCATCTTTCAAGAGTTGGAAGTAGCCCATTTCGAACGTGCTGACGCTTCCCTGGACGTTTCGAGCGCTATCAGCAATCAGTGTGGACGGGAACACGTAGCTGCTGAGCGATGTGGAATGGAACGTGCCAAGCATGTGAATAGACGCAGAATTTATCATTGTTTCCGCACCTGCGTGGACTTCTACGCAGCCTGCCTCAGCCTCACAGCTCATGCTTGGCTGCTAAAGCACGATGCCGCTGTCCCAATAATATTCAGTGACCACCAGCGCCAACGCTAAAAATATCATGACCCACCTCCTGACCTCTCCATCTAGCATCCACCACCCACCACCCTCATCCACTCCTCTCTGCACATATCCAGCGTATTTCTCATACGTCAATAGCATGACCCGCATCCCCGCCGCCTCCGCCGTGAAGCCACTCGTTAAAGTAAACACAACTCCCCGCATTGATCTTCCCACCCGGCCCACATAAGTCGAAGACAGGACATCTCCCACACGGAGCCTGCGTCAACCCATTCCCATCCTTCGCCTTCCTGCCCCTCCCACCCCTGCCCCCATTCATGCTGCCTCCATAACCATCTCCCATATCCACTTCCACATCCTCATCCTCATCAGAGTCGGAGCCAGATTCGGAGGCGGAGTCGTCGCCCCAGCCGGGCTGCTTCGGTTTGACTCCGCGAACGGTGCGGTAGCCGGGCTCAACACCTCCTACTCCTCCGATGCGTTCAAGCTTATCATCCCAGACTAGAACGTCGATGACGCCTTGGATCTCCTGTACAGTCAATTGCTGCGCTTTTGTCGCTCTGATGGCGTCGGTAGTAGTGATGAAGTGATGTATACTCTCCGCCGTAGGGTAATTCTTCGTGTACGGCTGATGCGCCAGCTGTACCGGGACGGGGTCGCCGTAAGTGATTCGGTGCTTGTGGTTGGGAATGGAGTCTTCGATGTCGTTGAGTTTGCGCTTCTTGCCGCTGCTGGTGTTGGTGGGGGAGTGGATGGGGCCGCCTTCTTGGGGGGTTTCGTCTTCGGCGTCGGGAGTACGGGAGCGCTTGATGCGTTTGGGTAGCTTGGCGTCGACCCAGCTCATTTGGCGGACGTGGAAGATGATGAGGTTGCCGACCTCTTCGATGAGGGATTCGTCTAGGTCGCCGCCGTCGAAGAAGGAGCCGCCTGTTACGTCCTGCTCAAACAGTAAGCTATGAAAATGATCATTTGTGTAGGGAGAAGGGAAGTCAGATGGTATGTACGTACGTCTCCGGGTACGAGATGGAAGAGCATATACCTGATTCCATTAGCGTATACAACTTTACTAAAGCAGTCCCGTGCAGCCTCATCGGACCGGTTCCACGAAAGCCAGGGGGATACGTACGTCTTCTGTGCCGGCGCCTTAACATTCCTCACCCCCTTAATCAACCTCGCTCCCTCTAACCTCCCGAGGATCTTCTCCACACCTTTCTCTCCACCCTTGACGGCACCGTTGGTACCAAACCTCTTCTTCAAGTCCCTCAACCAGACACCCTTTGTATGCGCTTCTTCCACGTACTCATACATCTGCCGCTCATCCCCTCCCAAAGCTCGGATGCGTTCGGCGGAAGAGCGTGGTCGGATGGTCCAGCAGAGGGCGCGGGATTCTGTCAGGCGCTTTGTGCGTAGGAGGGCGGCGGATTGGAGGTCGAGGATGATGGCGAGTAATTTGTTCGTATTGCTCGCTGCTTGGACGAGTTCTTCTTTAACTTCTTTGGGCCATCCTGCTGCTCCTTCTCCTTCTCCTTCTCCCTCTTCTCCGTCCTTCTCTCCATCTTTCTTGTCGTCCTTCTTGGCCTCGCCGTTCTCATCTTTAAGCGCTTTGTTCGTAGCGCCAGCAGTCTTGAGGATCAGCTCGCCCATTTCCTTCTGGTAGAAGAGCTTGGTGATGCCGTGTTCGGAGGCTTCGGCATCTTGACAGAGGAGGGTGTAGAGGTGTTCGCTTGTCGCCGAGAGTTTGGGTGCAGGAGGCATTGTGTCTGCGTCTCGTAATCGGTGGGGTGGAAGATGTGTCGCGTGCTATCGTGTTTCCATGGGCGAAGGTGCGCAATCTGCTGTCAGCAATCGGTAAAGTGATTTGAGTGAGTGAATGTATGAGTCGAGCAGCTCTCCAGAAACGCGGTACAAAAAGTTCGAAGCTGTACCCCGCGACTTGCGCACGTGGCGGAGCGGGCGGAAGGGCCGCTGAGCCTCTTCGTCCGCGCTATCCCGAATCAGGAAGTTGCGCCATGCTGGAAAGCGACTGCAAGAATCAGGAGGTATCCGCAAGTACAACGTACACGAATACTGGTAATGGCCACCGAAGCATGCCGTAGATCATGCGCAAACATACAAAGGCAAGCTACTATACGTCTGCTTCAGAAGCTGTGAGAGCATGCTTCGAAGAGTTTCACCTCCGCCGCCACAGGCACATTCGCTGGCCTCAAGAGATATGAGATCGCGGAGAACCGCTACTGGCCAGATACTAACCATATTGTATGCTCCTCCATGTTCCTCCTCCGGACAAATAATCATAGCAGCGTTAAAGCGACCTCCATCACCTTCCTCGCATCCCGAGAATCATATATCGGCAACCTCGGCAAGGTAAAGTACCCGAGCTTGGCCAGTCAGCCGTTGCGAAGCACTGGAAGGGTATGTAATTGGCGAGCTCCTCCAAAGGTACGACATGCTCAAGAAGCCAGAGGGATCAGCACAAGCATCAAAAAGCGCCGGCAAGCCGGTGGCATATCGAGAGATGCTTTTCCAGTCTCAGCATGGGCAGTTGTGGGGATCAGCATTTCCTCGCTCTTCCTGAGATTTTGTAAGCCCATCGTAGCATCTTGTGCTCGGATACCCTACCCATAGTCCGCTCTGGAAGACAAACATATTCCTGGAATATTCCAATGTCGGGTGAGCAGGAGCACTGGGCTGAATTAGCTACGACATTGCAGGCGGAAGTGTGTCTTCAGAAACGAAAGTATACTTATAACACCATAAAGACCATCATAAGTAACTCGACCCCGCCCGAGAACCGAGACATGCGGAGAAAAGTAAAAGATCAGCAGTCATGAAGCAAGTCCTCGTGGCTGCTCGAGCTATCTCTGCTTCGCCTTATCTCGCTCTCGCCTATCGGTATCCCATTCGTAGCATCTCGTGCTCAAGCTCAAGCGGCTAGGGTCCGCGCTGAGTATCATCCTGGTATGACAAGTCCCGTTTCTGCCTCGCCTACCCATCTTTCCATTCCACCATTCCATACTCGAAGCGCCCAGGGTCCGCGCTGGTATCGTCCTGGCATAAGCATAGCCTAATACTCCCCTCTCACTCCCCCACGTAATCCACCTTTCCAGAGACAGCAAATACTAAACTCCTCGCACCATTTCTGCACCATCCACTCCTTAATTCCTTCCTTCGCCATAACCTTGCACCCATCTCCAGTCTCGTCCCCATCTCCATCTCCACCCTTCTTCTTACGCTTACCGGCGGCCTTCTTCGTCTGTTTCCTTAGAACCTCCACGCGGAGATCCTGCTCGTTCAGCCAGGTCGTGAGATCTTCGAGAACGATGGGGTCGTAGAGCAGGATCTTCTGATGCCAGCTCGGTTTCTCCGGGTCCTTTGAGCGTTCGGCTGAGCGGACGGCTGAAGTGATATTCTGAAATAGCTGTTTCCGAATCCGGGAAGTCCATTGCTCGTCCGTAGGCTTCAGGTGGGCTGTACTAGCTATCGGCTGCTCACTTCCGCTCTGCATATCCGGCTTCTGCGAGCGGGAAAGCGATCCGTCAATCTCAAACGCCAACGGTTTCACCGGTATAGCGGGCTCATCAGCCAGACGTCTAGGCGGCGAAGGCGTAGGCGGGGTTTCGTGGTCGGAGATCTCGTCAATGTCTAAGAAGCTGTCCACGGCTTCTTTCTCTTCCCCACTCTCCTTTTCCCGTGGCGAAGATTTCTCCGTGAGATCGATGGGCGCTTGCGGTGCGGTGGGAGCGCTTGGTGCCCGACCCTTTACCCCTGCGGGCTTGGGACGTCGTGCACTCAACCCGCTTTTCTCTCTCAGCAGTCCGCCCTTCCAATCCCTAGCTGCTTCTCCCCAAAGCCCTCTCTCAGCCTGCCGTATGCTCAATGATGTCCCATGAGGCGCCGTGGGCACCTTTTCGCAAATCGCTTTCTTCGGAGATTTCTGCGTGGGCTGTGTTGTAGCTGTCTGTGCGGTAGTCTCGTATTCCTGCAGCGCAGTCTGCAGTTCGCGGATGTGAGTGTGATCTTCGTCCACGACGAGCTGTGATGATGTACCGAAGAGGAAGTCCTGCTGTGCTGCCTGCGCTATGGCTTTGGAGGGTGTGTAGAGGGGTGGAAGAAGGTCTTTCTGGGAGGTTTTGGCGGTTTTCGGCTTCCTTGGGCGGCTCGCTGGCTTCTTGAGAGCTTTCTCGGTGGTGGTATATGTGGTAGAGTCATCCGTGGTGGCCTTTGGCTTGCTGA
Organism: Neocatenulostroma microsporum; assembly: GCA_022814695.1. NCBI lineage: Eukaryota > Fungi > Ascomycota > Dothideomycetes > Mycosphaerellales > Teratosphaeriaceae > Neocatenulostroma > Neocatenulostroma microsporum. Next base: position 6,066 of record JAKLLW010000798.1, on the reverse strand, counting down.
TACGGGGTTTTCGAGGTTTCTTGACCTTTTCTGCTGGTTTGGAGGGGGATTTGGGAGGTTCGGAGGGTCCGGCAGCCGTCTGGAAATACTGGCTCACTTCTGGAGATGTTGCAGCCACCGTTAGAGGTTGATAGGCTGCTGTAGCAGCCTCTGTGACGGTTCTAGGCTTCTTCTTCGGCTCTTTCGTCTTCTTCTTAGCCACTGTGGGCTTTGGAGGAGCGATCTCCGAGCTCTCAATCCGTCTCTTCTTGGCTACAGGCTCGTCTGGTGGGTAGGTGAAGTTGCCAATAAGCTCACCAAGCGGGATTCTGTTCTCCGTGTCCATAACTACATCGTCTGCGGCCGCTTTCAGACCAGACGGCCGCAGAAACGTGCTCGGACTCGGCAGCTGTGGTGAAGATGAGGCCATTGTGCGAACTGCGCATCTCCGTATCAGTATTAAAGCCACTATGGCGTTTTAAAGGCAATCAGATGAATAAGGAAGTATGTTATGAGGAGAGATGGAAAGCCGGACCCGAAAAGCGGGATCGTCCCGTTAGCGCGAAAAGGCACGCTAACACGTGATGTAAATCCAGGCTCCTGGAAGTGAATACCAAATCATCTCCAGATGGCCAGTAGTGCAATATGCTGCTGTACAGGGCTTTTGGGGCCTGAAAACAGTCATTGGGGATGTCAAGTCCACCAGAAATGAGCTCTGCCAGTCCAGGAAGCCTTGGTGCAGTCACTGGTGGCCAGCAAAGATCCCCGAAAGCCTGGGTAACGGTAGGGTATCATACAGGACTCCCGTTGTTGATGAAGACGCTGAGAGGGTGAGTTTAGTGACCTGAAGCTACGCTCAGTCCCAAGTCTATGTTGACGCTGATACGTTTCCAACGGATGCTACTTTGTCATGTTCTCCGAAGAAGCAGGACGGCGATGAGGTCTGCTATGCGAAGACCGGTGCAAATGGCTGGTCAGTGGACCCGGAGATGCATGGCGAAGATAGATCAAGCCTTTTACGATGCTATCGAGCGGTGGGCGAGCCTTCATTCATAGCCGATGGATATTCCAGCAAATGTATGGCGGTTATATGGTGCTGTATCGGCCTCCTGAGGCCTGTCGAAGGTCGATGAGCTTGCAATGCTGAAGTCGGGATGCCAACGAGAGACATGTATCCAGCAATGCAGTATGTAGGCCAGAATCCGTCCAGTAGGGACAAGTATCCAAGATCCCCGTAACAGTAGGCCGGCAATAGCATGCGAGAGGAAGAGCAAGATGATTAAAGGAGAAGCGACAAGGAAGAGATGAGCTAAACTCACTTTACTGCCGCGGGGGACCGCCGGGAGGACGTCTCAACAGCGCAGCGGCACCGGCAGCGTTCATCAGCTGTTCCTCACTATCGCGCTTGGTCAGCACAAGTTCCATCTGGCTGTAAGAGACGAATTGCAAGAAAACGAAGAGCTTCCGAAAGAATTGGTGAGAACAGAGTGCTGATCACAAGAACTTGTCGATTCTCATGCTGTTGTTCGAAGCAAAGCTCTCCGAGATCCAGGGGATCAGAAGGATGCTGGAGGCCGATGTGTATGCTTGGAAGAGAAAGGAGGCTAGGAAATGAACAGTGTATCACATACGTGTTGGTGATCAGCAAAAACTGGATCGGCGCTGGTGGTGGTGGCGGCGGAGGCGCGGGCGCGGGCGCGGGAGGTGCTCTGGGAGTTCTTGTCAGTACATCAACGACATATTCGAGATTGAGAGATGTTCGCAATTGTATAACTTACTCGTCGAAGAACTGGCAGAACTCGGTAAACGCCTTGAGAGCCGCGTCGTCGAGTGCCATCTTTGACTTACCTTGTTGTTGTTGCGACGAAGACGAAGACGAAGACGAAGACCGAAAACGAAAGTGAAGTACAAACCACCAGGCTACCAGCCGGTCAGGTGGCACCATCGACGTCACAGCACATCGAGCTAAACCATATCTCACAGAATAGGCAACGGCGACAACGTCGGAGGAGCTACTCAAGCGATTGAAGTGAGGCGTCGCATTGTGAGATGGCAAGTTGAGTTCATCAGCGTCACTTTCCAAGGTGCTACGTACTGGTCCAGGAACGATATACTAACTCCTCCAACGCCTACACTGAAGGACGATACCACTCCATGGCTTTTCCATTCGCAAAACACAGCAATAAAACATTAAGCACTGCATAAACAACGCAACAAGCATGCTTTCGTCAACTCATACAACGCCAGCTCCCACTCCGGTGAAACTCACTAGTGTGCTCAAAGCTCCGACGTATCCTCCATCTCCACATCACCATCGTCGTCAACGGGCTTCCACATCACCCTACCGCAACGCTGCCAACCCATCGGCGTCTGGGTTCTAAAAGCAGCGTTGAGCTGCATGTGGCGACTCGCAGCAATAAGGAGGACTTGCGGAACATGGGGATACGCATCAGCTGCGACTACTAGCTCAATCGCTGTGCAAGCACCCAAAGCGGGAAGACCGTCCCAGAATAGCTAATGGAAAGCAGCGTGGGGATCAGAGAAGTCGTCATTGAGAAAGGACTGCCTGAGCAGCGTCTCCAAATCTTGGGTGAAGAGTCTCGGGACGTCGGAGAGCTGGCTGAAAACACGTCCATGCGTTCTCGTCACCAGGTCGCCGCATAGCGTAAGGAAGTTCTTGATGTGGCAGAAGAACAGGTGGAAGCGCAATGTGGGCGTTGAGATGTCTGCAGCGAACGTCGCGAAGGCTGGGTTGGCGTGTAGAGCCAGGGCGAAGAGATCAACGGTCGCTTGCATGACACTTGGGTGGTTGTTTTGAAACAGCGCGAGAACCACACTAGCTGTCGCAAGGTAGTTGGTGACATTGATCTCGGCCTGCGTAGGATCGAGTGTGGTGGCAGCATCTGCACTGACGCCATGAGTCAAGAAGCAGAGAGCGTTCAGCTCATCGAGTGTACAAGTGAGGTTGTCGAGATCGTGATGCTGCCCGTACCCCATCACCGCGCTGAATGGTCCGATGCGATCCACAGAGCACATCTTGAATGCCGCGGGAAGGCCAAGGCGCGAGGCTTTCTCGCACAGGATGTACAACCAGACTCTCCCTGGCATCTCTGTCTGCCATGCGACCTGAGGAACAGCTTCATCAAGCTCGGCCGCAGCCGTGATCTTGACATACGAGACCAGCTCATGCCAGAGATCCTTGGACGAGGTGTCAAGCTGGAGCTCCTTCGAGACAAGCTCAACAAACTCCATGGTCAGCTGCGGCGATTTCCAAGCACCGCCTTGCAGATAGCCTATCTCAGAGTTGCGTGTGAAGTACTGTGGCGTCCGAGATTGGTATTGCTGCATGAACGCATCGGCAACGACAGCGGCTTCATTGTACTGCCTCACATTCGTGGCCATCTCTGCGTCCGTGATCTCGCCGTTCTTGACCCATGACCGGAGTACACTCAGCTTCACACCGTGATGGTGGACGCAGAGGGTGTCAGCATGCTCTAGTGTCATGAAGCGTCTAAGAGCTCCAGAAGGTCCGAGTAGAAAGGTTTGCAGCCATGGCTCACGGTGTATTCCAGCGAGGTGCGGAACCAACCGTATATGGAAGGGTATCAACTCCACATCCTCCACCAAGTGTTGAAGCCCACATACCACTGCACAGCTTCCGCAATGTCCTGGTATAACATCATGCTGGAAGCGTATCCCACGGTACTCATCACCTACGGCTTGAATGCCGTCGCAACCACCACCGCGGCAAGTGCGTGGCAAGAAAGGGCTTATCCTCCTGATGTAGATGCCCGCAAGCACAGAGAATATAGCACGCAGCTTGTTCTTCTTTGACATTGCCCCATTCTCTTTCTCCATGCGATGGATCTCCAGCTTTTGCTTGCGAGTTCCATCACCTGCTTGATCCGCAATCTCAATGAGTTGAAGGTAGGTCATATCCGACTCTGGACCGGCGCGGTCGATTTTGAGAGCATCGAAGGCCGCTACGTACGGGCGATCCTCCCCTCTGCGGAACTCCTTCGACTAGAGCAAGCTTCTCATGCGGTGTTGGAACAACTCCTCCTTTTCGGCTTGCGACAAGGTGAGTCTCGTGAGATGTCTCGGGGTGCGGTACTCCTTTTTGAACTGTGAGGTCTCCCAGACGGCCTTGCAGAACGGTTTGTTGAATAGAAGCCGCCTGCCAAATCGCTCGAAGATCTTGACGATAATGTTGCCGTGATCCCAGGCCATCATTACGATGGCGAGGCTGATACAGTCCGCAAGTAAAGCGCTGTCGAAGTGCTCGATGATTGCCTCGCGTAGCTCCGGAGGGAGTTGGCGAAACTTACAGAGCGGTACAGCTTGCGTGTTCGGCGCTGGCGTTGCGGACAGGGTTGGTGATGTTGCCGTTGTAATTAAGTACTGCGGCCTCACGAGTGTTGATGTGATAGCCACAGTCTGTGGTGAACGGGTGAAGTTTGGAGGGTAGGCCACGTTGACAGAGGGGTGGCTCAAAGTGTCGATCAGGTGCCTGTATTGAGTATCCGCATCGCGGCTGTCGTCTTCGCCGCTGCTCTCCGCCATTGTGTGTGGCGCCTCGTCTTTGAAGCAAGGGATGTTATTGGGCCGCCTGTCTGTATTTGCTTGGATGGTTGCGATGGCCAAGCTGATGCGATGTTGCGAGAACTTCAATTTTCACTGCGCGACCTTGGATGAGGAAGATGGGACTTGGGGGCCGGATCGCTAGCGTCGAGGCGGAGGGATCGGCCGCTGTCACATGCAAATCTCTCCTTGATGTCCGAGGAATATGCCGCGACAACAGCTTGGCGTCTCAATGGTACTCAGCATTTCGCTTCCATGATGTGTATCAAAATGGGGCTCATTGGGGCAGACGTTTGACTGAGGTGGTGAGGTATTGAGACTCTACTACGTAACTCTGCGATGCTACTGTACGAGCCCACGTGAAAACTCGCAACGCTCTCATGTAACTTGCGAAGGATTGATTCATATGTGGAAAGCGCGAGAAGCATGCTTTTATCTACTTGTACACCGATACCGCCTCCTGATTCAACGACCTTCACGGACCGCATGACGCCCCCATAGCACCCGCCATCATCACTTCCCCATCCCCATCCACATTCCCCTCCACAGACTTCCAGATGACCCTGCCGCATCTATCCCAGCCTACCACAAACAGTAGCGGACCGTTTACCACACGGTAGTTGGCCATGGCGTGCTTGCTAGCCGTCAGAATGATGGCTGGCAGCTTCTCCGAGGTTGTAATGGAATCCAGGGCCTCCTGAGAGACCATGAATTGGACTTCCTTACCACGGAAGAAGTCTGCGAGGCTCCCCAAAAACAGGTCTTGACCGTCTTGATGGGCGAATGTTTTCGTGAACAAGCGTGCAAGATGGCGAGCCTCGATGCGGCTGAACTCACTAGACCCAGCAAAGCTGCCGCGGAATGCTGATCCAACCGAGCCATGGTCGATGAGGAGGTTGCGGGCAAGCCAGAAGAAATGCGTGAAACGTTGATTCAGGGAGCCGATGTTGAGGTTGGTAGCGCTGGTATCGTTCAGACAGAGAGCAGCAAGGTCGATCATGACCTCGACCAGATCTGCGTGATAGTTCTTGAAGAGCTGTGAGAGCATAGCAGAAGTGGTGGTGTACGCGTCGATGGCTTGGCGTAAGTTGCTCTCCGAGATTCGAGAGGCCTCCAGAAGCCCGCATCCATGCGTACGCTGACACACCGTGGCCAATTCGGCTTTGATAATGTTAGAATCGTGAGCATCGCCCATGGCCGGCGCGAAGCGTTCCCGAAACTCGTCGATGGGCATGACGGGGGAGACTTCCTGGTTGAACGGAAATGTTGTGCGCATGGAGTAGTCGTAAAGGAGTCCGTTCCAGCATACCACAGTCATGTCCGCAACCCAATCTACCGTCACCGTAGCACCAGGAGAATTTGCGTGGAGCTCTTCCTTGACTGCATTGATTATCCGAAGCCAGAATGCTGCCGACTCGACTTGCTGATACGGAATGACACCCGCAAGGAACGGAATGATCTGAGCGTCTGGCGAAGTTGGCGAGTGTTTGACTTCATCGCTGGTCG